>JAKSZT010053801.1:2281422-2327964 GCA_026826555.1 Tolypeutes matacus | reverse complement strand
GCGCGGGCCGGGCCCGGCCGCGGCGGCGGGAGGCGGCGGCGGCCGCGGCGGCGGGAGGCGGCGGCGGGAGGCAGGAGGCGGGAGGCGGGCGGAGGAGGAGGCGGAGGAGGCGGGAGCTGAGCTGAGCGGGGCGGGCGGCGGCGGCGGGGCCCGAGCCGGAGAAGATGGCGGTGCGGAAGAAGGACGGCGGCCCCAACGTGAAGTACTACGAGGCCGCGGACACCGTGACCCAGTTCGACAACGTGCGGCTCTGGCTTGGCAAGAACTACAAGAAGGTACGCGGCCCCGGCGGACAGGGCCGCACGGGGGTCGGGGGCGCGACAAAGAGGCCGCAACCGGGAGGCCCCTTCCCGGATCCTGCCCACCCTCCTGCCGCCCCGGCCCCTCCCCCGCGGCCTCGAGCGGCCCCAGGCGCGCCCTCCGTCCCCGCCTGGCGCCCCTCCCCCCAGCCCAGTTTTCACCCCCACCTCTCATTCCAGCCCCCGCCCCCCGCCGCGCCCTCTGACCCCTTTGCCCCTTGTTTTCCTCCCCTGTCCCGGCGGGCCCTGGGCCAGCAGCCCATCCTCTCGTAAGCCATCGCCTTCCTGGCTTCTCCGAGAGAGACAGCTGGGGGTGAGCGGGGGCGCCAAACGTGCCCGCCACGGTGCCCGCCAGAGCTCCCCACGGAGCCAGGTACCAGCAGGGCTGAGGCCTCCCTGGTGCTTTGTGTGTGTTCAGAGAGATGATGAAAGCAGGAGGGTAAACAGCCACAGAGCAGGCCCCTGGCCCCTCACCAGCCTGAAAAAGACCCCCAACCCAAATCACTTGTCACCGCCGCCCCTCACCCCCTACCTCTATCTGAGGGGCAACAAAACCTCTTTGGGGACCAGGGCCTGGGTAGCGGCCCCTTCTTAAACCATTCCTCAGCTTCACAATGAAGTCACCCTGCACCCCAGCCTCGCATTGCCTTGGATTTGGGGTTCAGAGCCTAAGAGGAGCTATTTATCTCTCTAGCCCCCATGCTCCTGTCCCATAAATGGAGATAATAAAGGTAGTGAACAAAGATTCAAGAAACCTTACCTGTCTGTTCTACCAAACCTCTTCCTGGTGTCTTTTTTGTCTTTTAAGCCTGGTGAAAGGAGCATCTATAAGAGGGTTTTTCTCGAGATGGTCTGCCTCTCTTCCTTCTCACTGTCCCTAGTTAGGGGCTCTCTTTCAGCTCCCCAGCTCTTCCTGGCCACTTCTTAGCCTGTCAGAAGTGTGATGGGTGATTTAGGAGGACTTCCCCACTGATACCTGTTTTGAGTCTGGCTCTGTTCTCAGGATCTCTCTGAGTGTCAGAATCATGACAAACAGCTGCTGGGTTGTGATTTGTCTGCACCCCAGTGTGAGGGTTTGGTTCCCAGGCTCCTACCTTTGACCTTTTGGATAAGAGATCGGGCTAGGGGCTTAGTGTCTGGCTGGCCCTGGGGGTATTGACAGCCTGCGACCTAGTTCAGCTTTGATGCTCTTAGCGTTTGTCATTTACCTTTTCACTCCACTGATCTCCTTACACCTCCCACTGAGAGGAGCTCTCTTCTCTGGGATTAGGGTTGAGGAAACAGAGGTCAAAAGGTAAAGAGAATGTTAGCTTCCTGGCCTGGTTTTAACTTAGAAGGCTAGGATGTTAAGTAGCTTAATACGGAAAAGTCCAAGAAGGCCCTGAATTGCAGCTCAGATATAGTTTCCTTGCTGGTCCCCACTGGGAAGGCCCTTCCCAACTAGGAGGACCTACAACCAGCCAGGAAGATATTTATGCCCACTTCCTAGCAGAAGCAAAATGCACAAGCCCTCTCTCAGTCTGCTTGCCTGACCTGACTTCCGAGCACCTTACTAAGCTACATGACAGGGGAACTCTTGGCCTTCCACAAAGTTCCCCCAAGAAATCTGCTGTTGTCCTGCTTAGTGAGCCCCGAAGGTATTGCTTCCATGACCTGAACCCCAAGGACCCTCAGAATTTTAGAACCCACGGTGCTCTTGGCTGGAGATCAGGTGCCAAGATAACAGGGTCCTGCAACTCCAATGTCAGGATGTAGCTGAGGAAGAGTAGGAAGTTTCTGTTGCCCCCAGCACCCAACACTAGCAACTGGGGCTGGTGGCAAGAGAAATTCAGCTTCCTGGTAAGGGCAGTTCAGGGTCTCCTCCGTTCTGCCACTTTCTTTACAGAAACTGGCATCTGAGGAGAAAGGCACTAATTTATCTGGGGTCTCTTCTTTCCTTTTCCCCAGTATATACAAGCTGAACCACCTACCAACAAGTCCCTGTCTAGCCTGGTTGTACAGTTGCTACAATTTCAGGAAGAAGTTTTTGGCAAACATGTCAGCAATGCACCGCTCACTAAACTGCCGGTGAGTGTAGAGCCAGGGGGCAAATACACCAAACTGGGGAGAGAATTGTACTTTTTTGTATATTTGTAAATTTTGGAAATTTGGGTCTTTGACTACCATCCTGACCCCTTGTCAGGGCATTACTGGCTTGGCCTAGTCCCTCATTTACCATTCCTTTGGTCTCAGTAATGCTTTGTGCAACAAGTTATCTCAGAACATCTGGCCTCAGTCCATGAAACTGGTTAAAAGGGTATGAGATTTGGATTTGCACAGGCTTGTGTCCAAATCCTGGCTCTGCCCCTTGGTGGCTCTGTGATCCTGAGCAAGTCATTTACCCTTTCTGAGTCTAATACCTTCACCTCTCAATGGGAATAAGAATCCCTACCTTGCAGGGTTTCTGTAATAGTAAATGTGGTACCCCAGGAGAGTACTTAGCACAAGATGGTGCTTTGTGAATATTGGTCTCTTTCCCTTCTTTCTTCTAAGCCACATGATACAATAGCGCAGGGGTTAAAGAATTCCAGCTTTGAGAGGAAGATCAGTTCAGCATTGGGTTTCGTAAAAGGATTGTTAGACGATGAGAATTTAGGATATAACTCTCACATACTTCTTCCCTGTCTCAATTTTGTAGATCAAATGCTTCCTAGATTTCAAAGCAGGAGGCTCCCTGTGCCACATACTTGCAGCTGCCTACAAATTCAAGAGTGACCAGGGATGGTAAGATGCCTTTTCTCTATGCTTTTCACATCTAGTTCAGAAAGAATCCCCCTTTATGATTCCCTGGGTTCTTTCTGGGGTGGGAGAATATAGGTAGAAATCCTCATGAGTCTCTTCCTTTGCTAGGTCAGTAGGCCTGATTTACTAGGTCAGAAAAATCAAAGCCAAAATAGTCTCCAAGAGTGAGCGAGTGTGTGTCTCAGTGTGTATAGTGTAGAGGGAAAGGGATCCTTAGTTGCCATCTCAAGCTTTTCTTCATCCTTTTGGACTAAGCACAGGATGATTCAAGGAGTTGAGATCAGTGAGCCCCAGATCCCAGGAGACTTTGGCAAGAGCTTTGAGCAAGAACACCTCCTAATTTCCCATGTTAAGAAGCCACATACCCTAACCTCATTCCTAGATCTGAGCTATACCACTCACTAGGTTATTGCCTCTTTGCAAGGCGGCGTTACGATTTCCAGAATCCATCACGCATGGACCGCAATGTGGAAATGTTCATGACCATTGAGAAGTCCTTGGTGCAGGTAATAGTCAAGAACCTCCCCCAACCATTGCCCTTCCCATGGTGAGAATACAAAACACCTTTTCCCCCTAATTTTGTCCTATCTGTTGCTGCTCCTCCCCACAGAATAACTGCCTATCTCGACCTAATATTTTTTTGTGCCCGGAAATTGAGCCCAAACTGCTAGGGAAATTAAAGGACATTGTCAAGAGACACCAGGTGAGTGGGTGGGTCAGGAGAGCTCTCACTCTCATAAATTCTCTGACTCTTTTCCTGCTGTTTTCCATACCATGAAGGAGCCTTGAAGTACCATGTTTTCTACCTCAGAGGTAGCTCTGCCTACTTTGAGAAAGAATAGAGTTAAGGCCGGGAGCCTCTCTTTTCCTGTCTATCTCTCCCATGTCCATGTCCCAGTCTTGACAGGTTGAGTTCACTGTTCCTAGAGATGGCATTGATGGGGGAGGGGGATTGGAGAGAAGGGGGAATGACACTCCACTTCCACTGAGCTAGAGATCACTTGATTTTAGATAAATGAAATCCTTGCTCTTTAGAACTTTATACTTTATAACAACAAGCAGACATCACTGATAGGCGCATAAGTTGACTCTAAATTTCCCATGTATATTTTATCTGTTCAGAGGATTATATGTAATTCTTTGCCTTTTCTCCATTATGAGCACGATCCCAGCTGTTTCTCTGCTACTCGGCTGGTGTTTGCATAGAGAATACAAACTAACTTTGGCACCATCCTAAGCAAAATATGATCAGGAATCCAGATCTGTGTTTGAATCTTGCTTGGGTTTATTTACACCCATGGGTAACTAGGAGGGGACCATACTCACCTGTTGCTCTATGTGCCATCCAGGGAGCTGTCACTGAGGATAAGAACAATGCCTCCCATGTTGTGTACCCTGTCCCAGGGAACCTGGAAGAAGGTGAGGCCTGGGCTGCTCTTGCACTGCAGTGGCTTGACGGCTTGGACAGCGGGGTGGAGGGCTACCCGGCCAGCAGACAGGGCTCGGGCTCCTCTCTCCTTTCAACCCAGAATCCTTCTACCCTGTAAAGTTCCTATTACCGGGTCTCCTGCTGTGATGGGAATGCTTAAACTTTTGGTTCAGAGTTATTTTCTGTGTACCCCTTTAGCTTACACTTTTCTCCTCTCTGTCTCTGTCCCCAGAGGAATGGGTACGACCAGTCATGAAGAGGGATAAGCAGGTTCTTCTACACTGGGGCTACTATCCTGACAGGTGAGGATGGGTTTCTGGGGCAGGTTTAAGGTTGAGAGCCAGCCAGAAGCCCCAGAACATCTAACAAAGGCAGAAGGGGCTCTTTGGGCCAATTGATTTGTTCTCCCCCCACTGATTATGTAAACCCTCTGTCTTGGCTTAGGTTTGGACTTAGTGGACTAGGCTTAGGTTAAAAGAATCAGTGCTCTATGTGTGAAATGGCCATCCCGATATAACTTTTTTTTTTTTTACTGGGAGGTCCCGGGGATCGAACCCAGGTCCCTCCATATGGGAGACGGACGCCCAACCAGTTGAGCCACATCCGCCCCCCACCCCGATATAACTTTTGATAAGTAAATTGTTAGAAACAATCTAAACAGTAGGAAATTGTCTCGGCAAATTTGTTTATCTTCTCAGTGGACTATTATGCAGCCTTTAAAATTATATTTAAAATAACATGGATAATGTGTAGCTGAGTTTTAAGTGCAAAATGTAGGATATAAAATAATAGCTAGCATGTTTACAATTTCATAAAAACAAAATTTTACATAAAAATCTCTGGGGAAAATTATATACTGAATGTCAAAAGTAGTTGTGTTAGGGTGATAGGATTATAGGTAATTTTCTTCTTTCTCCACTCCTGTAATGTGCTTTTATTACTTTATAATGAAAAGAATCCCAATGTTAATAGGGGGAAAAAATCATACCAAAAAAAAAATAACCCAACAACCCAATACTTTCCATAAATGGAAAAGATCTGCACTCTACTCTTCCACAATGCTATCCCATTGATTCTATTTCTTTTTTTTTTTTTTTTTTTTTAAGATTTTTTTAAATTTATTTATTCATTTATTCCCCCCTTGCTGCTTGTGCTCGCTGGGTCAGCTAACCACGCCGTACGGGCGGGCTTGCCTTCACCAGGAGGCCCCGGGAACCGAACCCGGGGCCTCCCATATGGTAAACGGGAGCCCTACTGATTGAGCCACAGCCGCTTCCCTTTTGATTCTATTTCACCTTCAATTTCCCATGGCAGTTATGACACTTGGATCCCAGCCAGTGAAATTGAAGCATCTGTGGAAGATGCACCGACTCCTGAGAAACCTAGGAAGGTAAGCTATCCTTGTACCCCGTTCCCCAAGAAGGATGCTAGGACCAGACTACTCTGAGGAGATGAAGCAGAGGTTCCTGTGCCCCTGGGCTTCTTCATAGTAATGGTCCCCAGACAGCGCTGTGACTGCCAAGCTTCTCTCACCTGCACAGTCTGTCTCTGTACTTTAGGTTCATGCAAAGTGGATCCTGGACACAGATACCTTCAATGAATGGATGAATGAGGAAGACTATGAAGTGAATGATGACAAAAACCCTGTCTCCCGCCGAAAGAAGATTTCAGCCAAGACATTGACAGATGAGGTGAGGAGCCCTCTTTTTACTTCCTCCAGTCCTTAGCATAAGTTGCAGGACAGAACTTTGCTGGAGATCATTGGCTGACATGCATCCTATTTCTTCAAACTGCAGGTGAACAGCCCAGATTCAGATCGACGGGACAAGAAGGGGGGGAACTACAAGAAGAGGAAGCGCTCCCCCTCTCCTTCACCTACCCCAGAAGCTAAGAAGAAAAATGCTAAGAAAGGGTATGCCGTGCTTTCTTATGATCCTGCCCCCATCTTTACCCTGCTTTCCACACTGTGTGGAAGGAAGAAAGGCCAAATCCTTCCCCATAGCCACCTGGCTCTTAGCTGGGCATGCCACAATGCTGTAGGGCAGGGGAGGAGGTCTTCAACTGCCCAGTTATTAGTCCTACCAGCCACCGCTAAACTCGGGGAGAGCGTAACCTCCAAGTGAAAAGCCCTCACCCTCCCCATAGCTCTGTAGCTCTTGGTTCCTGTTGCTCCGCCCTACCCTTGGGATGCTCTTGCCTTCCCTTGAACCTCAGTTTCCAGCATCTCCTTAATGCGAGAATGACCGGGTCCTCTTCACTTCTCTCTTCTTCTTAGCCCCTCAACACCTTATACCAAGTCAAAGCGTGGCCACAGAGAAGAGGAGCAGGAAGACCTGACAAAGGACATGGATGAGCCCTCGCCGGTCCCCAACGTAGAAGAGGTGACGTTGCCCAAAACAGGTACAGGACAGGACAGGCTATCCCATTGATTCTATTTCACCTTCACTCCCTTTCCCTGTCCTGCCCCAAATGTGCCAACCCCTCTTGAGTGGGATGATTTCTTAGGCCTTTTCCTGCCACTTTGGCTGGTTACTGAAGTTATTTCTCTTACCATGGAAAATCCTCTAGTTTCATATCCATGTCTTAGCTGTGGCCTGTGCTTTGCTCCTGACCGTAGTCTTCAAGTTTTAAATATTATGTGCCCCATTAGTTAGATATTTTAAGCACAAATTATATACACGTACTGTTACATCACTACACTGGGAACACTGTAAAACATGCAAACAGAACAATTTAAAGGATGAGATTAAAAGAGAAGTTCTGATAGTCTCTTCCTGTATTCTAGTGGATCATCTTTTGTATCTCCCCACTCTGGAGAACATCGCTCCTCAGTGCTGGTTTATCCTCTGTGTTCCGTAGGCTAACTAGCCTCAAGTGCTCCAGAGGTGTATTTCAAGGTTGGGCTTGGGAGGCCACGGAGAGGGGAGGAGTTCTGGCTTCCCTCTGCCTCATGAATCTGAGCAGCTCTGTTTTCTAGCTGTGTATTCTCCTGAGCCATCATGTGTGAATTCATGTGAGGAAAGCGTTCATCTGCTCTGAAAAATGTTTAAGATCTGGTCACTTCTCTACAGAATGATTTGGTCAGACCCAGTCTCAATCCATTAAGAGCTTGCAGACACATAGACAGAGATAAAGGCCTATTAAAGACAAAAATGATGTATGAATGTAGATAGAAAAGTAAGGTGCTTATTTATAGGCAACAGTTAAACGATTGTTTATTTGGAGAAGGGGGGAAAGTAACAAGTGAGTTTCAAGCCCTAGCATGAATGTGACTGGAGGAAGTTACTGCACTTTGTGATCAGATGGAGAAAGTTTTGGAGGAAGTGGGATGTCGAGAGGTGAGGGCTTGATTTAGGCAGAATCTGTCTGATGAAATGACTCTGTCTCTGGCAGTCAACACTAAGAAGGACTCGGAGTCAGCCCCGGTCAAAGGAGGCACCATGACTGACCTGGGTAAGGTGGAGAGCCCCCGAGGCAAGGCAGTTGGAGCCTTAGGGTGGGAGTGGGCACAGCTGGCACCTTTCCCCAGGCCCAATGGCACTTCTCCCTATGATTCTTCCTCCCCTGCCCCTCAGGAGGCTCCAGTCTTGCATCTTGCTGTCTTTCTCTTTCAGATGAACAGGAGGATGAAAGCATGGAGACCACGGGCAAGGTGGAGGCAGTTTAGAGAGGCCCTACTTCTATGCGATTCTGATTTGTGGTTATAAATTTCATTCAGCCCAGAACCTTCCATTGCCCAGACTTTTCCCACTCTAAACCAATTCTAGCTGCGGCTTAAAACTCTGATTCTTTCAGAGGTGTGGGGTCCATAGCTGTTCGTTCCCATCACCCATCTTCAGTGTCCACATTCCTGGGGTGTGGGAGAAACAGAGGGTTGCTAGGGGGAAAAGTGGGAATGCTGAATGACCAGCAACCTCCATACTCGTAGGATGAGGATGAGAACAGTACGGGAAACAAGGGGGAGCAGACCAAGAATCCAGACCTGCATGAAGACAACGTCACCGAGCAGACCCACCACATCATCATTCCCAGCTACGCTGCTTGGTTTGACTATAATAGGTATTGATACTCCACCTTCTCACAGAATCCTTCCTTCCCCAGCCCCTAGACAGACAAGAGTGCATTTCAGGTTTAGAGGACCTCCTGGTCTCTTTTTAAGCTGTAAAGCTCTGGTGGGAAGCTCTCCCCAAGCTTGGAACCTGTTTTTAGTCTCCAGCTGGTGCCCACCCCACCTTCTAAGGTTTTTCCTCCCCTTGGACTCCCATCTCTCCACCAGCACCTTCTCCTGAATCCACTCTGGCTTCTCTTGCAGCGTGCATGCCATTGAGCGGAGGGCTCTCCCCGAGTTCTTTAACGGCAAGAACAAGTCCAAGACTCCAGAGATGTAAGGAAATCTCGGCTCATGATTCTCTTTTCTCCTCCTGTCCCCTCTCACCCTTCCTGATTCATCCAACAACAGTCAGTTCAGAAACATTTCTTGAGCTCCTTTTCTGAGCCAGGCACTGTGCTAACCTTACAAAGACCTGATCTCTGCCCTTAGGCAGTCCCAACCCAGCACTTTGATGCCATAGCACATTCTCTAGAATTTGCCCAGGAGTAATATTAAGCATGCCCTTTGCACAAAACAAGTACCTGCTCCAATGCCTCAAAGTCTTTTAGCAGGGCACAGTCTTTCAATCTGTAATTATTGGTATTTTCTAAAATGCAGACATCCCTAGCATACGTAATTGCTTTGACTAAAGTGTAAATGACTATTATCAGGCTGGTTCCTGGGTAGATTTTGATAGAAAAATGAGTGGCAGAGCTATGAAGACTCCTGGATTAAGGTATGGAACAGGCTCTCTGGGAGAGAGGTGTCATAGAAAGTACAGGCTTGGGCCTCAGAAGTCCTTCAACCTGCTTGGCTTTGGATGAGACTGCACAATCTTCTGTGGTTAGGGATGCTCCCAGATAAATATGGTGACGAGGTGGGGAAGGCTCAGTGCTGAGCCAAGTCACCCTAGGAACTGAGCTAACTTTCTTCCCAGCTGTTCCCTAGCTCCCCGTGTCTGGGGTTATACTCTCTTCTCACCATGTTTCTTTCCCTCTTGATATGGTTCTCTCCTCCTCTTCTTCCTGGGGAAAGCCATAAATGTGCAGAAGCCTTGCTTTCTTCAGAGGAAAAGGGAGTAGTGACCAGAAAACATGGGCTCACCATGTCAGGCAGAGTTGGAACAGGAATTGTTCTACATTTTGAACTCTTTTTTTTTTTTTTTTTTTTTTTTTTAAAGATTTTATTTATTTATTCATTTATCCCCCCTTGCTGCTTGTGCTCGCTGGGTCAGCTAACCACGCCGTGCGGGCGGGCTTGCCTTCACCAGGAGGCCCCGGGAACCGAACCCGGGGCCTCCCATATGGTAAACGGGAGCCCTACTATTGAGCCACAGCCGCTTCCCTACATTTTGAACTCTTGATAGGAAGTAATAAGTGATGACTTGCCTACATTTATTGAGCACTTGCTGTCTCCAGGTATTATCCTAAGTGTCCTGCATACATTGACTAATTTAACTTCACATCAACCTTAGAGATAGTTACTATTATCATCTCAGTATACAGATTAGGAAACTGAGGCATCGAGGGCTTCAGTCCCTTCCTCAAGTTCATACAACTAGTAAGTAACAAAACAAGGATCTTGTAGTCTAGCTCATGTTCTCAAACTTTACACTATATGACATAGTGGTCATCAGTTTTTTTAGCTCCTACAATGTGCCAGGCACTGTATTAGTACTTTGTAGACATCTCTAATCCTTAATAGACATTCCATTTTACAGATGAAGAAACTAAGGTTCAGAGAACTGGGGTTTGAACTTAGATCTTTCTAGCTTCAAAACATAAATTATTTCTACTACATCATGCTGACTAGTTGGATCTATGGATAAGGACTTCCCCTTTAATATACATAAGTTTGGAAATGAGAGCACCTTTTCTTCTGATTCCTTGTTCAAAAGTTGGGTGAAATGTTCCCAGTACAGCCAAGGATATAATTCATTTAACTAAAAAACCCATCGAGGAAAATGTAAGAAATGTCTGGATCCCTTGCATCTAGCACACAGTAGGCACTCAGGATTTATTGAGTTGGATGTTCTACTTTTTTCTGTCTTTGTTAGCACAGGAGCCATTAGCTCTTTTACCATTCTTCCTATCTTCCAGCACTCGAAAAACATTTATTTTTCTTCCTCTTGTTGATCGCGCTCTCTCTTCATCTTAGCTACCTGGCCTATCGAAACTTCATGATTGACACTTACAGACTGAACCCCCAAGAGTATCTCACCTCCACTGCCTGCCGCAGGAATCTGGCAGGCGACGTCTGTGCCATCATGAGGTGGGTCTTGTGGTTGACAGGAAGGGGGTCTGTGAGGATGTCTGCCCACAGATGTCTCTTGGCAGAAGTAGAAGTACGAGTGAGGAACATAGGGGAATGAACAGGAGAAAACACCTCTGAAGAAAAAGCAAAGTACAGGTGTGGGGTGTGAATGCCTTGAGGAAATGGTAGTGGTATTCTCGGAAGTGTGGAATAAAGGAGAGAGAGAGAGAGATCTGGGTTCAGTTTTACTAGCTATGCAGGAAGAGATGTTTAGTAGGTGGTGGGATTGGGAGAGTAGTCCAGGCTGGAGATGTAGCTCTGGGTGTCACCGACATTTAGGTGGTAGGTGAACAGTAGGAGCAGACGGGATTTCCCAGGAGGTAGAATGAGTAGAGGAGAAAGGGAGCTTTAGGCCACCACCTCTACTCCCAGCCCTTGTCCTCATGCACCTTTCTGGCTGGCCGTGTGACCCTGTCTCTGCCTTTCTCCTCACAGGGTCCATGCCTTCCTAGAACAGTGGGGCCTTATTAACTACCAGGTGGATGCTGAGAGCCGACCAACCCCAATGGGGCCTCCACCTACTTCTCACTTCCACGTCTTGGCAGACACACCCTCAGGGCTGGTACCTCTGCAGCCCAAGACCCCGCAGGTAGGGTGAGGGGCTGTGGGGACAAGGCAGGGTTGGTGTAAAATTGGGCTTCTTTGGGCTTTTCTTTTCCTGGTTTTTTAGGGTAATGGTTCAAAAGTGTTTTGAAGCTTCTTCCTTTTCCATGGGATGCAAAGGACCACAGGAATCAGCCCCGTGTGTTCAGTGCCCTCTGCAGGCCTCTGCACCTAAGTCTTCGAGGACTTGCTAAGGGAGAAGAGATGCTCCTTGTCCTCAAGGAGCAGGCAGCCTAATGTAGGGAATGGAGCAGATAGAAAACATGGCTGAAAATGAACTTGCATGAAATATTTTAACTCTGTCATGTTTCCTACATTTTTTCATTTTTGCTTCATAATTATTATTGTCTCCATTTTTTTTCACTTCCATTTCACACATTGCAAATATTAAGAGGAGAAAGTTTATGTGGCTTGCCCAGGGTCACAGAGTACCAAATCTAGGGTTAGAACCTAACTGTCCAGCTCCTAAGAGAATCTGTAAAGATACAACATGGATATCATGCCAATTACTTATCTAATTAATTATTAAGGGAACACGGAAGAGTGGCATGAGTGCCCCAGAGCTTGCAAGTGGCCTAGCATTTGGCCTTGAGGTCTCCAGGGCCTTGGCCTGGTCATTTCTTGCCCAGCCTCCATGACGCCAAGCTCTGTCCCCCAGGGCCGCCAGGTTGATGCTGATACCAAGGCTGGGCGGAAGGGCAAAGAGCTGGATGACCTGGTGCCAGAGACGGCTAAGGGCAAGCCAGAGCTGGTAGGTGGGGTGTAGGCCCCGCTGGGCTTCTTATTTGCCCCTTTATTGGGGGGCTCCCTGCCCGGGAAGAAGAGACATGAGAGCAGAGGAGCTACAGCAGTAAAGGAGGAAGTCCTGCCCAGGGGTGGCCTTGGCTTTGGGAAAGAAGCTCCTTCTGTCTCTTTTCTCTCTCTCTCTGCCCCTGGCTCCCATTGGCTACTCGTACTCACCTCTTTCTTTCCCCTCCACAAATAGCAGACCTCTGCTTCCCAACAAATGCTCAACTTTCCTGACAAAGGCAAAGAGAAACCAACAGACATGCAGAACTTTGGGCTGCGCACAGACATGTACACCAAGAAGAATGTCCCCTCCAAGGTACGGGGATGTGGGCTGACTCCAGGGGCAAGGGAGCCTTTGCTCCTCAGAGATCAGAGGCACCTCTCCTCACCGTGTGTGTTTGCCCTGCAGAGCAAAGCGGCAGCCAGTGCCACCCGCGAATGGACAGAACAGGAGACCTTGCTACTCTTGGAGGTATTCAGGGCAAGGACAAGGGCATTCTTCTGTGAAAGCGGAAATGGCCAGGGTACCAGCCACACTCGTGAGTGGGGAGAGCCTGTGCAGTTGGGAATGAGCAAATCTTACCCCAGTCTCTGCCGTTCCAGTGCCTGTCACACCTTGTCACAGGGACCAGCTCCAGGCCAGGGATACAGGCCATCACATTAACTCCAGCTCCTTCTCAGTGCTACTTGCAGAGCCCCCCTTGGGCCCAGCAGAGTACACAAATAATAGAGACACAGCTTTGAAGGCAGCTGCCCTTAGTAGGGTCGGGGGGAGTTGACTTCCAAGGAAGGTGGCTAAGTAAGCGGAGTTGTGTCTCCACCACTACCACCAGGCACTGGAGATGTACAAAGATGACTGGAACAAAGTTTCAGAGCACGTGGGAAGCCGCACACAGGACGAGTGCATCTTGCATTTTCTTCGTCTTCCTATTGAAGACCCGTACCTGGAGGACTCAGAGGCCTCCCTGGGCCCCCTGGCCTACCAGCCCATTCCCTTCAGTCAGTCGGGCAATCCTGTCATGAGCACTGTTGCGTTTCTAGCCTCTGTCGTCGATCCCCGAGTCGCCTCTGCCGCTGCCAAGTCAGCCCTAGGTAACGTGAAGGGGTCCTGGCCTTCTTAGTTTGTGCTTGAAGGGCTGGTTGCTCAGACCTCGAAGCCCCCTTGAGTTTGGCTGCCCTTCTGGCCTTGTCTGTTGCTGGTTTCAGCCCAGGCACCTGTCTAGCCTCTATGCTAGAATTAGATGAAGAGATGGGCTTACGAGGAAGCTTTCACAGGGATAGCCAGAGCTACCTGCCCGTCCTCGCTCCAGCCTCATCCTCTCTGGGTCTTGCAGAGGAGTTCTCCAAGATGAAGGAGGAGGTACCCACAGCCCTAGTGGAGGCCCATGTTCGGAAAGTAGAAGAAGCTGCCAAAGTGACAGGCAAGGCCGACCCAGCCTTCGGTCTGGAAAGCAGTGGCATTGCAGGAACCACCTCTGATGAGCCTGAGCGGATTGGTAAGGCCAGGCATGTTCCCAGACATTGTTCCCTTAAGCAAGGGCCAAAGTCATTTGGCCTCCCTGTGCTGTCCCTGCCTCAAGTTGGCATCGGAGCACAGCACGAATGGGGAGAATTGCTGGTGTTTTCATTTTCCCCCAGGACTTTCCCTTAGGGCCAGTGGCTCCCTACTGGTCTCATCACTAAGATTCTGACTGGTAAAAGGGGCTGTTGGAAAAGCATTGTAGAGACAGACTCCGTTATCAGACATTCCCATTTCCTTTTCCCACGGGCCCAGAGGAGAGCGGGACTGATGAGGCACGGGCGGAGGGCCAGGCCACAGATGAGAAGAAGGAGCCCAAGGTATGGAGGGATTGAACTCGGGAGGGGAGGGTGCAGGGTCCAGGCATGGAACCGTGATGGGGGTGGGCAGCTGACCCAGTTCAACCCAGGAATAGGAGGACTGAGCTTCGAGGGGGTCTCTCTCCTGGAGCCAGAGCACCTCTCGAGAAGAGTAAATTCAGTTCCCATTGTGGGTGCTTTGTGTGAGAACTAGTCACCCCGGCTCCTGATATTCTCTGTTTTTTACTGGGCCTTAAGGAACCTCGAGAAGGAGGAGGGGCTGTGGAAGAAGAAGCAAAGGATAAAACCAGCGAGGCTCCCAAGAAGGATGAAGAGAAAGGAAAAGAAGGTGACAGCGAGAAGGAGTCGGAGAAGAGTGACGGGGACCCAGTAGGTGAGCCTCTCGGTGGTAGTTAGGAGGTACAGGAAAGAGAAGTGGAGCTGTAGAGCTAACCCAAGAGCCCTTTTCATGGCCCAATAGATCCTGAGAAGGAGAAGGAGCCAAAGGAAGGGCAGGAGGAAGTACTGAAGGAAGTGGTGGAGTCAGAGGGTGAAAGGAAGACGAAGGTGGAGCGGGACATTGGCGAGGGCAATCTCTCCACCGCGGCTGCCGCCGCCCTGGCTGCCGCCGCAGTCAAGGCCAAGGTGAGGGCAAGAGACCCCAGAGACCCCAGGGGAAGAAGATGCCCCACTTCTCCAGTCTCACTTCACTGAAAGGAAGTCCTTCCTTGTGCATCCATTAACTAATGCTAGCCTGTTTCTTCTTTATTTTTATGCCGAGAGGGAGACTTAATTATGTCTTCTCTAAGCTTTTTTTTTTTTTTTTTTTTAAAGATTTTTATTTATTTATTCATTTATCCCCCCCTTGCCGCTTGTGCTCGCCGGGTCAGCCAACCACGCCGTGCGGGCAGGCCTGCCCTCACCAGGAGGCCCCGGGAACCGAACCCGGGGCCTCCCATATGGCAAACGGGAGCCCTACTGATTGAGCCACAGCCGCTTCCCTTCTCTAAGCTTTTTAAGTCTTTTACTATTAGGCCTATTTCTAGCCACCTAATTAGTTGACTTTGTCTTATCGTTTGTTACTCTCTCTCTTTTCTCCAAGTTCTTTTTTTTTTTTTTTACCGGGAGGTCCCGGGGATCGAACCCAGGTCCCTCCATATGGCAGACGGACGCCCAACCATTTGAGCCACATCCGCCCCCTCTCCAAGTTCTTTTAAAAAATATCAAGCCTGCACTACTCTCTCATATCAATCTCTTCCTTAAAACCTGCCAGCGGGGATCGGATGTGGCTCAAGTGGTTGAACACCTGCTTCCAACATGGGAGGTCCTGGGGTTGGTTCCCAGTGCCTCCTGGAAAAAAAAACAAAAACAAACAACAAGCAAAACAAATGGAAAAACCAACCCAGGGAAGCAGATGTGGCTCAGTGGTTGAGCACCAGCTTCCCACATACAAGGTCCCAAGTTCATTCCCTGGCCCCCGGTACCTCAAAAAAAAAAAAAGGAAGAAAGAAACCTGCCATCCTCCACACTACCTTTTTCTCCCCTGAAATGTCTTTAGCTGGGCCCTCCCGCTGATGTGCTTTCCCACCACTCCTTCCCTAGCACTTGGCTGCCGTTGAGGAGAGGAAGATCAAATCTCTGGTGGCCCTTCTGGTAGAGACCCAGATGAAAAAGTTGGAAATCAAACTCCGGCACTTTGAGGAGCTGGAAACGATCATGGACCGGGAGCGTGAAGCAGTGAGTAGCCTTCCCAGAGGGTCAGCGGGAGCCCTGGCACCTGGAACCCCGACTCGAGACCTAGCCCTACCTCACTTCAGGGTGTGGGGACGGGATGTGGGATAAAGCAGCAGTGCAGAAAGCCTGAGATGGACAGGGTTTCCATGTAGGGGGGAGTAGCCCAGGCCAGGGCAGGGAAGCCAAGCCCAGGAAGGTAAGAGGGACAAGCAGTCCCACAAGTGAAGTCTGGATACTGGGCTCCCATGGGATGTCAGCTCCACAGGGCAGGGATTCTTGTCTGTTTTGTTGATGGCTGTATCTCCAGGTTCTTGAACAGTGCTGGCTCATAGTAGACTCTCAATAAATATTTGTTAAGTCCTTGAATGGGTTTAAGGGGTAATGAGAAGGCTAGGGCTTCAGATCCAGGAGGTAAACTGGGAAAAGGAGGGGATGGGCAGAGTATTGAACTGTTTTGCTTTTGAGGGAATATAACTTAACAGGTTAATTAGAGACATCAGAAACAGTTAATAATGCTCAAAGTATCTGAGAAATTCAAATGAAGAGATTTCAAATCAGGTGTCTAAGTCTTGAGACATCACAGAATAAAGGCCCAAGCCCAGAGGCTAGTTAATTCATCTGGGAAGGCTTCCTAAGAAAGGTGAGTTTTTAGCCAATTTTGAAAGAAGAAAAGAACATGAATTGACAAGAGGAACTGGAAACAAGGTGATGGCAAGTTCAGAGGTTTGGGGCTGAAATGAGCCTGGGCTGACCACCAGATTAATTAACTCCATTGCAAAGAGAAGCCCACATGGGCAGCCAGGAGAAATGAAGGTCATGGGAATTCATGAGGGTCAGGGGGTGGAGGACAGAGGGAAACCAAACACAAGGTTTAGTTTAGTTTTTTTTTAAGGAGGTACCAGGGATTGAACCCAGGATCTCGTACATGGGAAGCAGGCACTCAACCACTGAACTACATCTGCTCCTCAAGGAGAGTTGGGTTTTTTGTTTGTTTTTAGGAGGTACTGGGGATCGAACCCAGGTCCTTATGTCTGGGAAGCCGGCACTCAGCCACTGAGTGCTCCCCACAAGGTTTAGATTTGATGTGGGAAACTGCCCAAATGAAAATCTGGACCTGTGAGGAGAAGACAAAGCTGGGGGCAAGGTATGCGCCTTTGGGCGCTTCTAAGCTCTGGGTAACAGTATTTGCTTGGTTCTGGCAGCTGGAGTATCAAAGGCAGCAGCTCCTGGCCGACAGACAAGCCTTCCACATGGAGCAGCTGAAGTACGCAGAGATGCGGGCCCGGCAGCAGCACTTCCAGCAGATGCACCAACAGCAGCAGCAGCCACCTCCAACCCTGCCCCCAGGCTCCCAGCCGATCCCACCCACAGGGGCCGCGGGCCCACCCGCTGTCCACGGCTTGGCTGTGGCTCCGGCCTCTGTGGCCCCTGCTCCTGCCGGCAGTGGGGCCCCTCCTGGAAGCTTGGGCCCCTCTGAACAGATTGGACAGGCAGGGTCGACTGTAGGGCCACAGCAGCAACAACCAGCTGGTGTCCCCCAGCCTGGGGCAGTCCCACCAGGGCTACCCGCCCCTGGACCCCATGGTAAGTGGATGGGTTCTGGAACTCTTGCTGGCTAGAAGGAGCCAGCTCAGTGTTCCAGTTGCCCTCGCAGGGACTGTGATGGGGCCTGGAGATAGGCATAGGCCTCGGTTTCTGCAGGTGGGCCCACACTTCTGTTCTGTCCCTAAGCCAGCGTTTCCCCAAACCCAGGTTTTGGATTTTTGTTCGAAGGATTTACCTTTTACTCTAGTGGCAGGAAAAGAGAAGGTGGTGTCAGAGAGTGGCTAGATGATCCTTGCTGTGAAAGTGAGTTGGTAGGCAAGATTTGAGGTCTCTAACCTACGCTATCTCTCCTCTTCCCAGGCCCCTCACCGTTTCCCAACCAACAAACTCCTCCCTCTTTGATGCCAGGGGCAGTGCCAGGCAGCGGGCACCCAGGCGTGGCGGGTAATGCTCCTTTGGGTTTGCCTTTTGGCATGCCGCCTCCTCCTCCTCCTGCTGCTCCATCCATCATCCCATTTGGTAGTCTAGCCGACTCCATTGGTATTAACCTCCCCCCTCCTCCTAACCTGCATGGGCATCACCACCACCTCCCGTTCGCCCCGGGCACTCTCCCCCCACCTAACCTGCCTGTGTCCATGGCGAACCCTCTACATCCTAACCTGCCGGCGACCACCACCATGCCATCTTCCTTGCCTCTCGGGCCGGGGCTCGGATCCGCCGCAGCCCAGAGCCCTGCCATTGTGGCAGCTGTTCAGGGCAACCTCCTGCCCAGTGCCAGCCCACTGCCAGGTGAGAAGGGCCCAGGAGGGAAAAGGGTGAGGGAGAGGGGTCCACATGGAGGGATGGCAGGGAGGTGGGGAAGGTACTGGTACTGGAGCTTCCACAATCCTTTCTGAACACTCTGGTAAAATTAGAATACAGGAGGAAGGGCCTTTCTGGCTGTCCTCCACCAACCCCCAACCTGGCAGCTGCTACTTCTGGGATGATGTTGGGGTCATGGAGGAGTCCTGTGGCACAGAGCATCTCAGTTGTAAACTTAAAACATAGCTACCTGTTTGCATGATGATTGGCATCTCCTTTGCTTGTTCCCGTAATGTCCAAATACCCCAGTTAGCAGGCTTACCTGTAAACCCCAGCCACACTTCACCCAGGGAATAGCCCGAGCCTCTTTAGAGAGTTCCGTTGTGGGCAGGAGGGTGATCTGGGGTATGTTTTCCCAGTAGAGGTGGAAGAGGGTGTTAGGAAGTTGCACGTTATGGGTACCTCATTCATCTCCGCACCCATTGCATGCCGTGCCCAGTTCTGTGTCTCCGGCTGCCTGGGTCTGGAACCCTCTCTCCTGCTCACCCTAGCTGACTCATCTTCCTTTTCTTCACAGACCCAGGCACCCCACTGCCTCCAGACCCCACAGCCCCGAGCCCGGGCACGGTCACCCCTGTGCCACCTCCACAGTGAGGAGCCAGCCTCCCCCACCCCCATGGAGATCAAGGAACAGCCCTCCCCCTGCCACTGGGCCCCTTCCCCAGCCTGGAGAGCTCATCACTACGTAAGGAAAGCTCCTGCCCCTCCACAGCCCCTGCCATGCCTCTCAAGTGCCTCAGAGGCATCCATTTTTTATATCGGATTATTCCAGGACTTCTGTCTAAAAGATGTTTCTAATGTCTGCGAGAGAGGATAGGATGGGAATGGGGAAGGCGTCCCTCAAAGGGCTGGGGGCAGGTATTATTCAAGGTTCTAATTAACCACTTCTAAGGGTGTGCACCCCCCCAAAAGCGACTGCATTTTTTATGGATACAGGAAAAAAAAAAAAAAGCCCTTTAAAAGGAAGTAGAGATTTTTAAAAAGTCACAATTGAAGCTCCCTTCATCCACTCAAAAATAACTAACTTTTACATTTTTTGAGAGGGAATGACAATTTCAGGGAAGGGGAATTAAGGTTGTAGGGAATGGTCTGGGGATAGAATAAGGTGCAAAATCAGGCCCCCCAGTCCCCTTCTGACTAAGTCACCTCCCCAGCTCCCCCAACCCCCCAGGTCCTTGCCCTGGTCTCCCTGCCGCCTCCTCAGTGTAGCTGTTTCAGGCCACCCCAGCTCAGCCCCTGGACCCTTTCCTCTGAATGTCAGTTTTGTGTTTGTTTTAAAAAGTCACCTGCTTAGTTATGTCAGTGTAAGTGTATTTGGTGTGGAAACACCTATCTGGGGACTCCTTTGGTAGGTGACAGAGGAAGGAAGGGTGTTAGGGACTACCTGGTCCTTCTCCCTCCCCATGCTGTTAAGGAGACTCCTAGAGGCCATGGAGAGGGCCGCACTAGGAGGATGGGAAGTTTTTAAAACTTCAAAAGCACTTAAGCACCTCCCTCTGCTGACTCTTGGGTGGGTTGCCCTCTAACTCCTCCCTCTCCCACCAAGACCATCTGAACCTTGGCTGACAGCTAGGGGTTCCCTGGAAGAGGACCAGGCACGGGAGCAGCGTGCCAGGGGAGATGCCCCACCCAGGGCAGTGTCCCTCAGCCCCTCGGTGCTGCTCCCTAGGTCCCGGGCCCCAGCTGCAGCCCTTCCCCACTTCATCCTTAATGGGAAGGCCAAGGTGATACCAGGCTCTGTACCCCAGTTCTCCCGGCCCCTCCCACCAAGCCCTCGGTTCCTTACGTCCCCGTGTTTCTCTTCCTCTGCATCTGGGCCCCCTTCCTCTGTTCAAAGTTTTCTGTAAATTTTTTCTCTCTCTTTTTTTTTTTTATAAATTAATTTGCTTTCAGTTCCATCTTGTGGCCGCCTTCTGTGTTCTGTTACCTGTGGCTCTCAGGCAGGGGCCTCCGGGCTAGGGGCAGCAGTCCTTGAGCCTGTCACAGGGCGTCCATCTGGGCTGGAGGCACTTGGCCACCCCAGGCCTAGACGCTGGCCTCGCACCAGAAAAGGCTGGAGTTGTCACAGCTGGGAGGACCGCTTTGGTGCCAGAGCTGGGCAGAGGTGGTCACCTGCCCTAAAAATAGCTGCTCAAGACCTAGGCAGACCTCCCCAGTTTTCTGTCTTCATCATTGCACAAGTAGTGGCTTCATTCCTTCCCTTATTAGGAGTGGAGTAGGCAGACACCTCACCTACTCCTGTTATTGTTGGCCCCTCACCCTCCCGAGAAGATAGGCAGGCTCTGGGAGTGCTAATATGACCTGGCTTTCGCTCCAGTAAACACTTCTCAGGCTTCCCCCCAAAAGGCCTTCTGTGCTTGGGAGGGCAGGGGGTGCTGGGAGAGGCCTCAGCCTGGCGGGATGGAACAAGGCTGGCCAGCCTTGGTCCTACAAGGACTTCTGGCTCTCCCAATCCCCCATGGGGTGGCCTCTGTAGCACAGATGACTGGGGCCAGCACTTCCTACGTGAGGCAAAGATAGCTACCACATGCCCTTCCCCAGCCTCCCCCAAACCCCTGGTCCATGGACCTTGGATGCTGTCTCATGGCAGAAATCATCACCATCTCCCTTCTGCCCCATCACCCTACTCAGGAAAGCAGAACTGAATCTGGGGCACAGAGAATAAGGTTTATTTGGTGAGTGCTGTCGGCAAACATTGTCCAGGAGAGACAAGATGGGAAAGGTGCTGTGACAAGAGTGCCCAGCAGGCCTCCAGGGCAAGGTACAGTCTCACAAAGGAGAGGCCCGGGCTCTGGGGATACAGGAAAGTTTGGTCCTCAACCATTCAGCACCATGCGGACGAGCTCTGTGGAAAGGGGAGGTGGGGGTGAGCCAGGGAGCAGGGCTAAGGGGAGGGGTTCACCAGGGGCCAGGAGATTACAAGACCACGACAGTAGCTTAAGAGGGAACATGCCCGCAACAGCCAACCACAGGGCCAGTTTGCAGAGTGCTACCTCGAGTCTGACCAGCTCTCTGCCCCTAGCTCCCCTCCCACCAGCTGTTAGTCCCCCTACCCCACTGAGCAGCAAGAACACAGCAGGGAAAAAGTTCTCGACTACACCTACAGCTACTGTCAGCCACTGGCAGGAGAAGAGGACAGAGTTTTGGGTTAGGGTACCTCCAAGCTGCCCAGCAGAGGAAGGGAAAAGGACTGTTGAGCTATAGCAGCAGGGCCAAAGGAGCACCCTAAAGCAAGACTGGTAGAGGCTGGTCAGTTCCCAGACACCAGCACCCAGGGTCCTATTAGCAAAACCTGAGGCCTTCCAGGAGAGAGGGAAGAAGGTACCATACCCCCAGGCTGTCTTCCTCCTGGAGGAACCCCTCCCCTCCCCAGTCAGCTCCATGCAGACACATGCCAGGAGGAGATAAGAGATGGTAGTAGGGTAAGGGCTGGGGCTAGAATGCAAAAGTTGGGAAGAAAAACTCTGGGAAGGTTTATCTAGAGGAGAGGCTGGGAGGAGCCGTACCCGCCCCATGGGCCCGTCACCCCGACAGGATATGCCTCACAAACGCTGCAGGAAGGAAGAGACATGGTGAAGACAAGACACAGACATGGGGTGAAGGGGTCAGGTGGGAGGGGAATAGACATTCCATTTATTTTACTTCCCATTCCTTGCCCACCCTTCACAGCACAGTACCCCCTTCCTGCCATACCCCTGACCTCCCACTCCTGGCTGGGCTGGGCCCTGCCCTTTGCCTCCTGGCTCCTTTTGGAGCCCAAGTCCAGAGAGCGGCAAAGCCCCAAGTGCACCTGTCCTTGACCTGCCCTACACACGGCTGCTTCCTTCACAAAAGCTCCAAATCCCCCCTTACCTTCATAGTTAATACAACCATTGCTGTCCTCATGTCCTGCCACCAGCATCTCTACTTCTTCTTCTGTCATCTTCTCTCCTGTAGAGGCAAAGAAAGCATTTTTGGAGTTAGGTGGCAGGTGTTTCAGGGTGGCACCTCGGCCAAGGAGCCAGGACACAGAGCCTTACCCAGTGTGACAAGGACATGCCGGATTTCAGCACCCATGACGGTGCCATTCCCTTCTTTGTCAAATACCCGAAGACCTTCCACATAGTCCTCATAGGTGCCCTGGTCCTTGTTCTTAGCCACCGTCTGCAGCATGGGCAGGAAGTGTTCAAAGTCCAGCACCTTCACATTCATCTCTGCCATTAAGGATGCAGAAGGGACAGGGTGTCAGGCCAGGGAGGTTACAAGGGTCCTCAGGACCGAGGATTACAGGGATCACAACAGACAGCTCCCCCTCAAAGCAGGGAAGTCCGTGGAATTTGCTGGTCGAGACAAAGCTTGAGTTTGGGAGCGGCCGAAAAAGGTGAAGAGAAGCCCTGAGGTCAGCTGTGAACCCACACCCATACTGAGGAACTGCTCCTGAGGCCCCTCACCGTCGCTCTTGGGGTTCCCCAGGACCTTGAGCACCTCGGCGTTGGTGGGGTTCTGGCCCAGGGCCCTCATCACGTCCCCGCACTGGCTGTACAGGATCTTGCCATCACCTGTTCGGTCAAACAGCTGGAAGGCCTCCTTGAACTCTGAAGACGCAGACGGATGTCAGCACCAGGCCTGCGGGAGCTAACGCAAACCCGACCTCGGAGGCACAGGGCGCACCCATTCAACTTTTATGACCCTGAGGAAACCAGATTATCTGTACCACTGTAAGCTGAGTTTGCTGCGAGGGATCGAGGGATCCAGTGTCCCATCCTCCCAACTCGGGTGTCCCACATAAAGATACAGCCATCTGCCCGGCCTCCTCGCTACTAACTACTACGGGCAGGAATTTGCCACCGCCCTGTCTGGGTTCTGTCCTTATAAGGAAGTGGGAGCAGCAGCCTGGGACTGGGGTCATCCCAGCCTGCCACCTCCCACCCCTCCTGGACAGAAAGGGACTTTAGAGAGAGTAGAGCTACAAAGTCGTCTCCTTAGCAAACATCCTGTCTCCAGCGCCACAAAATATCAGGTCACCGTTTTTCACAATCTTTGCGATTCCAAGCTGGGGAGGGTAACAGTTATTATAGGAGAGAAAGGCAGAAGAAGCCGATTAGGGGACAGAGGACCGCTGGCAGCTCAATACACCCACTCCAAAGCCACACACAGCAGGCATTAGGTGACCAAGAAGTTTCACATATCACACCACCTAAAACTCACCCAGTGCTTGGGGCTCAGATCTAGAGTGAAGGGAACGGAAGAAGAAAGAGAAAAGAAAATGGAGGATCCAGAAGGAGGAAGAAAGGGGGCCAGGGGAGTACGCCCCTGGGGGTGCTGAAGACATGGCAGGTTGGGAATTAGGGGAGAGGCACTAGGGGGATGTCCCTCTCCCCAAGGGTGACCTCAAAGGGGTCAGAGATTACTCACCTGCAGTCTGGTCCTCCGTGAAGTCACACTGCTCAGAGAAGAGGGGAGCGGTCAACAGCTGAACTCCGATCCCCCAGCTTCTATCCCAGCCCCACAAACTCCTGTTTCCATGCTGGGGACTCGCTTCCCAGCAGGATAGAACCCCACACTTTGCAAACACACCTTCAATTGTTCAGGCCCTCAGGTTCCCTCTGCCCCCTTCCCGCTGCTTTCTCCTCGCCTCCCAGCCCAGGCTTCCCGCTTCTCGCCCCAAATCCCGCTCAACCTCCCAGGCCCCAGGTCCCACCATCTTGACCGCTCAGCTCTGCGAGACTTTTTCCTGCAGTAATGGCTGCGACTCCAGGCCCAGCCCTAGTCTTAGTACGCCCCAATAACGTCACCTCAGCCGATTCCGCCAATAGGAACTCTGGCCTGGGTTTATGCAGATGACACTGCTACATTAGTAACGAGGTGGGCGGGGCCCGCGGCCGCTCCTCTCTCCAGAACGGCCCTACCTGGGGCACAGCAGCCGCGGGGGCGGCGCAGTGAGCCGCTCCTCTGAGCCCCGGGAAGCTCCCAGGATACCTGATTTTGGAGAGGAAGGAGCGAACCCTCCCTTCCCTCCCTCCCCCACCTCTGAAGAAAACAACAGTCTGAGGCCAAGAGCAGAACCGTCTCTTTATTTGGAAACATAGGCGGCCTCCTAGTGGCAGGAACGTGCTTCCGCCGGGGGGGCGGGGGGTGGGAGGGGTGGCCCGTGTGCGGCCCCGCGGGATCTGTGGAAAAAGGAGAAAGTTGCCAAGCCCTGGCGCCCGCCGGGCAGCGACAGGACGGGAGGCCGCACCTCCCTGCCTCTCTGCGCTGGCTGTGGGAAAGGAAGGAGACTCGCTTCTCCAGGATGGGGGGAGGAGGCTTGCCCTACCTGTGGAGAATCAGACGCTTAGGATGTGCTTCAGGAAGGCTGCAGGGAGAGCGAGTAAGAGGGGCTTCAGAAGCAGGCCCCTAGATAACCCAGGCCCGAGCCCCGCTGCGCGCGCGGCCTGGGCTGGGCTCCCCTCCCCTCTCCCTTAGGCTCCTCTGGCCCCTCACCTTCATAGTTGATACAGCCGTTGCTGTCCTCATGTCCTGCCAGAACCGTCTCCACCTCCTCCTCAGTCATCTTCTCTCCTGAACCCAGACAATGCCTTAGCCCCTGCTTTTCTCCCTCCCCTCACCGACCTAGTCGCCCACAGCAACTATCCCCCAGGGAATCCTCCACCTGTAAGGGCAGTGCCTTGCCCTGTGACTGCTCCTGCTTTCCATTTCACCAGCATTAAAGTGCCCTGGTGCTGCTGAAAGCTTTGATAGCCCAGGAGACAATTCCTGAGGGTTAAGAGACTTGAACAAAATGAACAAACAGAGCCCAAGTGTCTCTTCCAAAACTCAGATCTCCCACCTCAGCCCCTTTCCCTCTGGAGGCATCCTAGTCCTCCCTCACTTTAGCTTCTGCAGGAGGAAGCCCTTCAGATTCTGCCCCCTGTGGTGCTGACCTGTCTTCTGCCATGACTGTAGGACAGTAATCCCCTCCCTGGCTCTGCCTACTTGGCCAACCTCTCCATCCCAAGAGTTCTGATCCCTGCCTCACCCAGGGTAGTGAGGACGTGTCTGAGCTCTGCTCCCATGACTTTGCCATTCCCCTCCTTGTCAAACACCCGAAGCCCCTCCAAGTAGTCCTCATATGAGCCTTGGTCCCGATTCTTGGCCACTGCCTGGAGCATGGGCAGGAAAGTCTCGAAGTCCACACGCCGGGACTTCAGCTCTGGAGGTTACAGAGAGGTGAGGGAGAGGTCATTGTGGTGTCATCCAGGATCCAGCTCTCATCCCTCCCTCCCATGAGGGCTTTGAGCCTCTTCCACCCTGTCCAACATTTCAGGATATTTTTCTTCCCCTGTGTTTGACAGTTTTTGAAGTTCTGAGACCCACCCAGCATCCTCTGCCATCTTATCAACATTCTTGGGTTCCACCGTCAGCCTGAAAGCTGACATTGTTCCAGGATCCCCTCACCATCACTTTTAGGGTTCCCCAGGACCTTGAGCACCTCGGCGTTGGTGGGGTTCTGGCCCAGGGCCCTTATCACGTCCCCGCACTGGCTGTACAGGATCTTGCCATCACCTACTCGGTCAAACAGCTCGAAGGCCTCCTTGAACTCTGAGGTTACAGAGAGGGGTCAGTGCTGACCAGGGGTTCCCATCACCATACAAAAGGGAGCTTCCGAAACTAGGGTCTAGAACTGGGCAGAACAAGGGACGCAAAGAGGACTAGTGTAGGAGGCTTCAAGGTCGGGGCTGGAGTTAAGAGAATAGAGAGAGGATCTGAACAGGGGCTTGGGGCTGGACAGTGGGCTTCTCCTCACCCTCCAGCTGATCCTTGTTAAACTCGATCTGTGGGGAAAAAAAAGAGCAGGTGAGGAGGGATGACAGGGTTTATTAAATCCCTCTCCAGCACTCCTCCCAACCAACTGGCATCCACTTCGGGGCCGGGGACAAAGGGACCAGGCTGGAAGCCCAGCCAACTCAGTCCCATTCCCAGCTCTGGGCCTTGGGAGAATCCCAAGAGGAGGAATTATGGGGGGGAAGGGTTTCCTGGGAACAGCGTTAATCCCATGCCACCTGTTCCCCTCCCTCCACTGCCCCGAGTCCTGCATCCCTCACATAACTGGGGGCTGAACAAAGGCTAAATTTACTCCCAGCCCCCAGCTGTGATTGTCTAACAAGCCTGTCCTCTTCAGCCTCTCCTCCTAGAGTTCAAAGCTGTGGCCAGGGACAAGCAGCAGCAATCTCCCTTCACCTTAAAACTGTCCTCAGAACCCAGATGTTCCCATCCTACAGCCATACCTCCAGCAGGGGGTCAGCGAGTGTATGTGTGGAGGTATACATGCACGCAGCATGCACACAGATATCCACAATGTGCCACAGGTTAGAGACAACAGCAGAGACATAAGCCTGGATGCTTCCAAACAGGGGACGAAGGGGAACCCCCAATCTCATGCCAGTGCTGATTCTCTACCTTCTAGACACCCCCAGTCCTCTAGGCTGTACCCAACCTCTTCCCATCCCCTCCAAATTCTATCCTTGCTTTCTGGGAACTCACCACCACTTTGGAGAGGTCGATGGGGGGCTCCTGGGTTTTTTCAGGGGCAGGAGGGACAGGAGGGGCAGCTGGCTCAGCCTTGGGCTTAGCTGGAGGAGCCCCTGCTGTGGGCTTGGCAGCAGGCTTGGAGACAGAGGGCCCCACCGGTTTCTTCAGGGGAACATCCTTCTTGGGAGGCATGATGTCCGGTGGCCAAAGGACAGTGTGTCGAGGGGGGCATCCATCTCTGTTTAAATAGCCAGGGAGTCTGGGATGTCAAGGGGCGGGGGCAGGGGCAGCGAGCCAGTTGGCGGTGGCAAGGGTGAGGTAGAGGAGAGCTATGCCTGCCTGCCCTCATTCCCCTGGCCTACTAAGGTTCATGGCTCCATCCCCAAGGTCTTCCCACTCTGTCCACTCCTCCCCAAATGCTGGCTGGTTGAAACAATGTCCCCTTTGGGGGCAGGGGGAGGAAGCTAGAGACTGCCCAGGATGGGGGAGTTGGCCTCCCGGGTGAGGATAGGATACATGCTAGTGCCAAAGAAGAGGATCCAAGCATTCCAGGTCTGCAGTCCCCTGACTCAGGGTACCTTTTTTTCTAGCAGCTTTAGACTCTTAAAAACTGAGGCAGGGAAGGGGCATTGTGAACTGGGATAAGTTAAAGCAGGGACTGGGGGGAGAAAAAGGTGAAAAAAGCAAGCAGCCCTTCCACCCACCTCTGACTATGGGGAAGGGGGCTGGAGCTGACCCCACAGCCTAATCCCCAGCACCTGTAGTCTGTGGCCATCCCCCAGCCCAGAACTGGAACTGTGCACAATATAAAGAATAGTAACAGGGAGGCGGCTGTGGCTCAATCAGTGGGGCTCCCGTTTGCCATATGGGAGGCCCCGGGTGGGTTCGGTTCCCGGGGCCTCCTGGTGAAGGCAAAAGCCCGCCCGCACGGCGTGGTTGGCTGACCCGGCGAGCGCAAGCAGCAATGGGGGGATAAATGAATAAATAAATAAAATCTTAAAAAAAAAAAAAAAAAAAAAAAGAATAACAGTAAGGAGATTGTGGCACCCCCCCCACACACACACACCTCCCTTGTCTCCTCTGACCAGTGTTTTAGGGGTGGGGCTGGGGGCAAGGTTCAGGTTTAATACCCACCACTCACACTCCCAAAGAAGGGGCCTTTTCCCACAAGCCAATGGTCATTCAAGTCAAACAAACGATGGGGTGCTTGCCGACCCCGCAGGGACCCGGTGGCACTTGGGAGAGAGGGGCGGGCGTGGGCGGCAAAGGGACTTCTCTAATCCAATAAGCAAGTGGGAAAGTAATCCTATGGGCTTCATGACTACTCATCCCCCAAGAAGGGTAATAAAAACCCCGGTTCAGGTGCCAGGTCACAAGCCTTGCAGGGGGCGCTGGGGAAGGGTCCCAGTTGGGGACGTATGGGAGATGGGAGAGGTTGCTAGCTACTTTTGACCTAGGCGAAGAAGGGGGAGGATTTAGGAGTCTTTCTGGGAAAGATTGCAGTGATTCCACTTGGGCCCTGTGCTTCAGAGAATTGATGCTGGGTCGCAAAAAAAGCGTCTGAATCTCATAACCGCAAGCAGTCGCATTTTAAGAAAATCAGGACTCATCTCTCCCGAGGGGAGTACACACAAACACACACACACACACGCACACATACTCACACCCCTAATCCTGAAATATAGGAAGGCGCTCCTCTCCAGGCCGCGAAAACTCACCCTGCGGGGTCCCGGGAAGGGACGGGGACGGGGCGCAGCGCGGTCCGGCCCCTGAAGGGTTAACTCCGGCCGCCTCGGCGCATGCTGGGAGTTGTAGTCCGCGGGTTTAGGAAAACGCCCCGCCCCAACTGGGAGCGGAAGCCGGAGCTGGGGCTTCCGACCCTTGACCGCGGTTGGTGACTCAGAGCTTTTCGAGCGCGCTTTTTGTCCTGGAACTGAAAGGCAGTGAGCAATTAACAAGCCCCACCTCTGATCCTAAAACCCCGCGAGGCCCCTCAGGATATCCCCCTTAGTCCCGGAGAGTTTCCCGTTTAGCGTGAGCGGGGATATTTTCCTGGGTCTACTGGGAAACGCTATAACTGCAGTAGGCGGCATGGAGGTCAGATGTCAGAAGCACTTACTGGCCCGGGGAGAAGGGTTGCGGTCTCTTCTGCTTCCTCTCGCGGTTTGGTAGAACGAAAACAGAGGCCACTTGATTTGCTGTATGATTTGGAGCAGTGACTTCCAAAGTTGTGTGATATTTTTAAAGAGTTGGTCTCTCTTTAAGATTTGGAGTTAAGCCTGGTCACCTGCCACAGAGGTTGTCCAGTCTCTTGAGCGAGGCATCTCCTACCTGCGGCCACATCTGCGCCACCCACCCTATCTTGGGAGGCTTCCTTGGCATGGAGGGCTGTGCTTTCCAGCCCTCTCTGAGACACCTCTGCCCAGCATTGGAGTTCACTCATTCTCCCCAGGCGTTTTCACCCATTCCTTCCACACGTTTATCAAGGGTCTCTTCTGCATCTGTGCTAGGTTAGGGAAAGAACCATTTTGGCCGGGTACATCTTCTCACAGGGTCAGTAAATGCCCTGGACCTCAGGGTTCTGAGCCGGATGGGGAGCTGTGCAAGATGCAGAGGATCTTATGGGCTGTAAAATGACATTCCCTGGTCTGTGGGTGAGGAAAGCTTCCTGGAAGTGTAGAAATGGATTGTAGATTGTATAACATAAATAACAATGATGATAGTTATGATGTAAGCAACCATTTTGTTCCTCCAGGCCTCCATCGACCAGGTACTGCCCTAAGCGACTAAATTATCTCAGAGAGGCAGCATAGGGAATGCTATGCTCAGGCCAGTCTGCTTAGATTTGAATCCTCTTTTTGCTATATACTTGTTAGCAAGTTATCTCTCTGCCTCTGTTTCCCCATCTAGAAAGTAAGGATAATAGGACCTACCTCATAGGGTTATCTGGGATGATTGAGTTGTTGAGATAGGTTAATATTTTAAAATAGAGGAAGTGCTATGTAAGTGTTTGTTGAATAAGTTTCCTTGAGTCTTCCCAATATGAGGAAGTAGGTAGCATTTTCCCCATTTTATATCCATGAATGGTCGGTCAGTAAGTTTGAAGAGACGGAGAGGGAAGAGGAATACATTTCTCACAAATGTTTGGTTATTAGACTGTTGGGGGAGGGGCCACATTGCAGATGTTTTCGTGACACTTACAGAGAAGCTGATTTCAAAGATGTGGTTTACCTCGTTTTTTTCTTCCCCTATCTCCCCGCTGTAGCCCTCTTTTGGCACTTTGCCAACTATGAGTGGTTATGCCATTAGCTGAGTTCTCAGTGTTTCTGTCTGCTTTATAAAGAAGTAGTACAAGGAGAAAAGATGAAAATCCTTGGCAAAAACAGGTTGGAGGACTATTTGTTTTCCATGCCATATCTGGCATATAAATAAATAACGAGAACTGGACTGAACACAGTTTTAAGTGGACAAAGGTGATTTATATATCATTATGTGGATTATCTGTGACAAAAATGTCTGTCCTTTCTCTTCTCTCCTCTCCCCACCTAGCATGTGACTTGTATGTTCTTAGTGATTGCATATTTATTCTAATACTAGTCTCAACATAAAATAATTAGGAAGGGCACATCTCTAAATGAAAGAGCAACTCAGATAATACATGAAAAATGTAATAGACACAGGCAACAAAAGCAAAAAATAGATAAATTGGACTTCATTAAAATTAAAAACTTTTGTGCATTGAAGGATACTGTGAGAGAGTGAAAAGACAAACCACAGTACAGGAGAAAATATTTGTAAGTCAGATATCTAATAAGAGTTTAATAGCCAGACTATTCAAAGAACTCCAACTCAACAACAAAGACAGACAACCCAATTAAAATATGGGCAAAGGACTTGAATACACATTTCTCTAAAGAAGATATACAAATGGCCAATAAGCATATGAAAAGATGCTCAGTATCATTAGCTATCAGAGAAATGCCAATCAAAACCACAATGAGATACCACTTCACACCTATTAGGATGGCTATATAGCAGTAAAAAAAGGAAAAGAAAAAAATGTTGGAAGGATGTGGAGAAAGTGGGAACCCCATTACATTGCTGATGGGAATGTAAGATGGTATTGCTGCTGTGGAAAACAGTTTGGTGGTTCCTCAAAAAGTTAAACATAGAGCTATGATATGACCCAGCAATTCCACTTCTAGGTATATGCCCCAAACAACTGAAAACAACTCAGGTTTGTGAATGCCAGTATTTCTAGCAAAGTTAATCACCATAGCCAAAAGGTGGAAACACCACAAGTGTCCATCAATAGCTGAATGGATTTTAAAAATGTGCTATGTCGCTCCTGCCAAACTAATAGGGACACATCAGACCAATGAAGGACCCGGATAAGTCCAGCTTGGGGATTAATGAGCACTTATTTAGCGGCTTATGTGGGGTCTTCAACATTGGCTGCGAGAGGAGAGACGGTATTTTCCAAGCTCAATTGTCCTTGCTCCCTGCAGAGAGGGGCCTTTTTGTGTTTTTTATTTTATTTTTTTGTTTGCTTATTTATTTACTTTGCACGGGAGTAAAGAGTTTATTAAGAAACAAGAAAAGAAAAACAGTACACAGCTCTAGACATGGTTGCCAGTGTGGGGCCCCAGCTTAGGCCTTTTTAAAGTCTTTCCTCCTCCCCTTTCCTAATGCTGGAGAGGGGCCCCAGCTGTTTGCTGTCCTGATTGGTTGCCCCAATGTTAGCTCTCAGGGGGCCAATGGGGAGGCCTGTTGTTTAGAGTTATCCGGGGCTCCCCTTGACCCCGGAAAGAGTTCCAAATGGGACCTCATGGCCAGTGTCTAGGTGGGTCATTCCAGCTTGGTTTTTAGTAACGGGTTTTCGCGGGCAGGGTCTCAAGGCTATGTTCTCTGGCGGGTCCAGCTGCCTTCCCTCTTTCCCTGTACTAATGTCCCTCAAGTCCGGAGAGGGGTCTTCCACCAGCAGATGGGGAGGCACTGTGAGGGGCAGCAGGACTTCTGTAGAATGCGGTGTTAGATTTACTGATTAGTCACCAGTTTACAACCAGTTCCTGAGACTTGCCTTTTAACTATTTAGGAAAGGAATGTCTCTCAATTGGTAGGGAAAGAACTGGAAGGGTTGGGGGAGAAAATGCAGTCATATATGCCACACATACAGTGGAATATTATTAACCCCTAAAAAGGGAATGAAGTTCTCATACATACTACAACATGGATGAACCTTGAAAACATCATGCTGAATGAAATAAACCAGACACAAAAGGGCAAATAATATGATTCCACTTATATGAAATGTCTAAAATATGCAAATTCATAGACACAGGAAGATTAGCAGTTACCAGGGGCTGGTTGAAGGGGGGAATGGGGAGTTATTGATTAATGAGTACAGAGTTTCTGTTTGGAGTGATGGAAAATTTTAGAAATAGATAGTGGTGATGGTTGTACAACATTGTAAATGTAGTTAATGCCACTATATTGTACACTTTAAAATGGTTAAAATGATCAATTTTATGTTGTATATGTATTTTATCAAAATTTTTAAAAGATTTATTTATTTTTTATCCATTTTTGCTGTTTTGTGTCCTTTTGCTGGGCAATTCTCTGTGTCTGTTTCCTGCTCTCTCCTCTCATCCTTCTCCTGTCTTCACCGGGATTCGATCCTGGGAACCTCTGATGTGGGAGAGAGGAGTTCTGCCACTTGTGCCACCTCAGTTCCTGGCTTTTCAGCATGTCTTGTCTTGGCTCTCCCTTACATATCTCTCCTGTTAAGTCATCATCTTGCTGCATGGCTCGGCAGGGCCTGGGGGCTCACCTACTCGTGGGGCCTGATGGTGTACCTGCGCACTTTCTATATTTTTCTTTATTTTACCAGGAGGTCCCAGGGATCGAACCCAGGTCCCTCCATATGGGAAATGGATGTCCAATCATTTGAGCCACATCCACCCCCCCATCACAAATTTTTAAAATTAATTTTTAAAAATTGACATGCACAAAATAAAAATTGTAGGGAAGCGGCTGTGGCTCAATCAGTGGGGCTCCCGTTTGCCATATGGGAGGCCCCGGGTTCGGTTCCCGGGGCCTCCTGGTGGGGGCAGGCCCGCCCGCACGGCGTGGTTGGCTGACCCAGCGAGCACAAGCAGCAAGGGGGGATAAATGAATAAATAAATAAAATCTTTAAAAAAAAAAAATAATAATAATAATAATAATAATAAAAATTGTAGAGCCAGGGAGCTGGGGGTAGTGGTGGAGGGAACTAGAAGAAATTTTGGAATTATATGACACTATAGCCCGTCAGTAACTTTGAATAATTGTGAATTCACTCTATTCAGCCTAATTATTTCTTTAACAATAACTAATGTGTTCAGATGGATAATAGTTTAGGTAGAGGGAACGCTATTTCCAAATAAATAGGAAAGAATTTGTTGGACAAGATATCTTCAACATTTGGGCAACATGGCCTGAGTCTTAGCGTGGTGGCGTGCGCGATAGTTCTGTGCCAGCTGCGGCCCTATGGGCCTTTTAGGATTATAAATTTGGTCATTTCCCACTGGTATCGGAGCTCGTGGCGTGCAGCGCTCCACCCTGACTCGGCCTCACCATGTTGGTGCTGTTTGAAACATCCGTTGGCTACGCCATCTTTAAGGTTCTAAATGAGAAGAAACTTCAAGAGGTTGATAGTCTGTGGAAAGAATTTGAAACTCCAGAGAAAGCAAATAAAATCATTCACAGCTCTGATGGAGGGCAAAATCAATAAACAGCTAAAGAAAGTTCTGAAGAAAATAGTAAAAGAAGCGCATGAACCCCTGGCTGTAGCTGATGCTAAACTGGGAGGAGTCATAAAGGAAAAGCTGAATCTCAGTTGTATCCATAGCCCTGTTGTTAATGAACTTATGAGAGGAATCCGTTCACAAATGGATGGATTACTCCCTGGAGTAGAACCACGTGAAATGACAGCTATGTGTCTTGGATTGGCTCATAGTCTTTCTCGATATCGATTGAAATTTAGCGCTGATAAAGTGGACACAATGATTGTTCAGGCGATTTCCTTGCTAGATGACTTGGATAAAGAACTAAACAACTACATTATGCGGTGTAGAGAATGGTATGGCTGGCATTTTCCTGAACTAGGAAAAATTATTTCAGATAATTTGACATACTGCAAGTGTTTGCAGAAAGTTGGTGATAGGAAGAACTATGCCTCTGCTAAACTTTCTGAATTATTGCCAGAGGATATTGAAGCAGAAGTGAAAGCAGCTGCAGAAATATCTATGGGAACAGAAGTTTCAGAAGAAGATATTTGCAATATTCTGCATCTCTGTACCCAGGTGATTGAAATCTCAGAATATAGAACCCAGCTCTATGAATATCTACAAAATCGAATGATGGCCATCGCACCAAATGTTACAGTTATGGTTGGGGAATTAGTTGGAGCACGGCTTATTGCTCATGCAGGTTCTCTTTTGAATTTGGCCAAGCATGCAGCTTCTACAGTTCAGATTCTTGGAGCAGAAAAGGCACTCTTCAGAGCCCTCAAGTCTAGACGGGATACCCCTAAGTATGGTCTCATTTATCATGCTTCACTTGTAGGACAGACAAGTCCTAAACACAAAGGAAAGATTTCTCGAATGCTGGCAGCCAAAACTGTTTTGGCCATCCGTTATGATGCTTTTGGTGAGGATTCTAGTTCTGCAATGGGAGTTGAGAATAGAGCCAAATTGGAGGCCAGGTTGAGGACCTTGGAAGATAGAGGGATAAGAAAAATAAGTGGAACAGGAAAGGCATTAGCAAAAGCAGAAAAATATGAACATAAAAGTGAAGTGAAGACTTATGACCCTTCTGGTGACTCTACACTGCCAACCTGTTCTAAAAAACGCAAGATAGACCAGGTAGATAAAGAGGAGGAAACTACTGAAAAGAAAGCAAAAAAAGCCAAGATTAAAATCAAAGTTGAAGAAGAAGTAGAAGAGGAGGAGGAAGAAGAAATACTGGTGGTGGAAGAGACTTCTGTGAAGAAGAAGAAGAAAAAGGATAAAAAGAAACACATTAAGGAAGAACCACTTTCTGAGGAAGAGCCGTGCACCAGCACAGCAATTCCTAGCCCAGAAAAAAAGAAGAAAAAGAAAAAAAAAGAAAGGTACTGAAGACTAATGGAAGGAAACCATAATTCAAACGCATCATGCTTAAGATTCAGTCAGGATCCTGTGTAGCTTTCAAACCTAAATAAGACAGTTTATTTGTCTTGGCATCAACTCTCTTAAACCTTACGTCATGTTTTTAGAGTTTGATATACAAATAAAAGTATTTTCTTTGTATTTAAAAAAAAAAAAAAAAAAAAAAAAAAAAGATATCTTCAGTCGTCTTTGGCATTTTGACCAGGAATTGGAACTGGTGCTAATTCAGTGAAGAGAAGAAGGGGGATAACAAGAATGTTTTATGTAGGGAGGGGATGAGCAGTTGAAATACAGGGGCTTCTTTGGGAGTTGGAGGTTGTCCTGAGTACTGTTGTGGCAATGGATGTAGGCCATTTTAAATCAGCACACACCACTCAGAACTGAGTGGGAGAGAGTGTGGTCTACAGTGTGAACTGTGGTCTATGGTTGGTGGCAAGGCTCCAGGAGGTGTAAGTTCATTGAGGTTGGTGGGCCACACTATGGGAGATGTTTGTGTTGGATGTGGTGGGAGGTGTGGGAGGTGGGCAACATGGGAATCCGAGTGGGTTCCGTGTAATATTTTAGGTAATCTAAGCACCTCTTAAAATATATGTATATATATATATATAAAATAACATTTTTGTAAGCAAATACACATATATGCATATATATTTATATATCATTTTACAAATGTTTGTATGTATTGTGAGAATTTTGATTTTTACCCATAATAAAAAAAAAAAAAAAAAAAAAAGAAAAAGAAATAGGACTATGGCCTAAGGAGATGAAAGATAAGAGAGTATATTGGAGAGCCATGATATGATCCAGTTTTTCCTTGACTTGCAGAATATTATTATTGCACAAAATAAATACCATACTCATTAATTGCAAAAAAAAAAAAAAAAAGAATGTTTTATGATACACAGGTTTATAAAGTCCTTTCCAAGTCCAATTTTTATAGACACATGCTAGAAATAAAATATAAACAGAAAAATTTTATAATATATAATACTCATTTCATTTGTGTAATGTCCTAAAACAGTGCTTCTCAGACTTAGCAGTTCTTCAGACTCTCTTGGGAGCTTTGTAAGTAGACAGACTTCCAGGCTCTGCTCCCAAAGATTCTGACTCTTGGTCTGCATTAGGACCTGGGAATCTTGTTTGAAACCTTTTTAGTACTGGAAAGCACAGAGAATAATGTAACAAACAAATGGGTCACCATACTAGTTTTAATAAATGTGCATCTGATTGTATCACCTCCCAACTTAAAATCCTTCCGTGTCTTTTGATAAAGACAATCCTTAATCAAGGTAGGCTAAACATTCGCTATATTAGAAACCATGCATGTGTCCCCAGACCTAGTTTTTTTCCCTAGGTCTGGTTTTTAGAATGCTGGTGATAGGGGGTCGGATGTGGCTCAACTGGTTGGGCATCTGCCTCCCATATGGAGGGACCCGGGTTTGATCCCCGGGACCTCCTGATAAAAAAAATAAAAATAAAAAAAAAAGAATGCTGGTGATAAACTAAGCCTGATATATTATATGACCATCCTGTATGGGAAATGACTGTAATGCTAGGTATCTTTGGTCAACCTTAAGAGGTATAGCAGGGGGATGGATGTGGCTTGGGTGGCTGAGCATCCATCTCCCATATGGAGGGACCTGGGTTCGATCCCTGGGACCTCCTGGTAAAAATTAAAAAAAGAAAAATATAGAAGGCGTGTGGGCCACCAGGCTCCGAGTGTGGGTGTGCCACGAGGCCCTGCTGAGCCACGCAGCAAGATGATGACATAACAGGAGAGTGACACTAAGGAACTAAGGTGGCGCAGGTGGTAGGATGCCTCTCTCCCACATCGGAGGTTCCGAGGATTGAATCCCAGTGAAGACAGGAGGAGAAGGATGAGAAGAGAGGCCAGGAAACAGACACAGAGAGTTGCCCACTGGACGCAGAAACAGCAAAAACGCGGGGCGGGGGCGGGGGGGGCTGGTAAAAATGCTTGGTGAGAACACTTGAGAAAATTGGAGCCCTCATACATTGTTGGTGGGACTGTAAAATGGTAAAACAACCATGGAACAGTTTAGTGGTTTCTCAAAAAGTTAAAATAAAATTACCATAGGTCCTGGCAATCCCACTTCTAGTTACATACCCAAAAGAACTGAAATAAGGACTAGAAAGATATTTGTATACCAATGTTCATCGCAGCATTTTTCACAATTGTGAAGAGATGGAAACAACCCAAGTGTCTGTGAACAAATCAATGGATAAACCAAATGAGGTATGTAATACAGTGGAATATTATTCAGCTATTTAAAAAAAGAATGTGAGAAATGGCTGTGGCTCAATCAGTAGGGCTCCCGTTTACCATATGGGAGGCCCCGGGTTCGGTTCCCGGGGCCTCCTGGTGAAGGCAAGCCCGCCTGCACGGCGTGGTTGGCTGACCCAGCGAGCACAAGCAGCAAGGGGGGGATAAATGAATAAAAAAAAAAGCTTATCTTTTAAAAAAAAAAAAAAAAAGAATGAAGTTCTGATACACGTGAAAACATGGACAGACCTTGAAGATACCATGTTGCGTGAAATAAGCCAGACACAAAAGGATGTTTTATATGATTTCACTTATATGAAATAACTCTGCAAACTCAGAGAGACAAAAATAGTTTGCAGGTTACCAGGGGCTGGGTAGAGGGGGAGAATGGGAAATTTGATGTTTAATGGACACAGAGTTTCTCTTTGGGGTGACGGGAAATTTTTTTTTTTTTTTTTTAAAGATTTTATTTATTTAGGGGTCGGATGTGGCTCAACTGGTTGGGCGTCCGTCTCCCATATGGAGGGACCCGGGTTCGATCCCCGGGACCTCCCGGTAAAAAAAATAAATAAATAAAAAATAAAAAAAAATAAAAAGCCCTGACCTGGGGCCCCATGCACACATATTTATTTACTCATTTATCCCCCCCTTGCTGCCTGTGCTCCCCGGGCCAGCCAACCACGCCGTGCGGGCAGGCCCGCCTTCAACCAGGAGGCCCCGGGAACCGAACCCAGGGCCTCCCATATGGTAAACGGGAGCCCTACTGATCGAGCCACAGCCGCTTCCCATGACGGGAAATTTTTGGTAATGGATGGTGGTGATGGTAGCATAACATGGTGAAGTAATTAATGCCACTGAAATGTATGCTCAAAAATGGTTAAAATGGGACATTTTAATTTGTATATATGTTACCATAATAGTAATGGGAGGAGGAAGAGAGCTAGCTTTTCTTGACCATTGGCCTCAATTCCTGGACTTCCCTCTGACTGGACCAACCTATATAATCCATTCACCCTTAAGTCATCACTCTGGCGGGGGGGAAACAGCTGTCCCTGATTGGCTTAAGCTTGTAAGGTTATTGCCCACTTGAGACAAGGAGGCTGGTGATACTGTTACTCTGATCCACTGAAGACACCAGAATGAGAGCAGGATTTAGGGTGCCAGAGCCTTCAGTAAATATTGTGGATTGACAAAGTATTTAGTAAATGACATAGATGAGAGAAGGCAGAGTTTATCAGATTGGTATCATCTCCAAAGGAGCTGATGTTTTTACTGAAGGTAGAATAATGACGGGTAAAGCAGCGTTGGGGATCATGGAGAAAGCAGACCCCACCTCCCAGTCTGCAGCACATGGGATTCAGAAGAAGCAGTCTCCCCTAGACGGTGAACAGGTCAATGAGGTCTCTTGGGAGGTGAGTCAGGTTTCAGAGGAGGCCAGGGTAAGCTTTGTGTGGATAAAGTTAAGGAATTGTAAGGGGTAAGGTGGGAAGTGTTATTGAGAGCTAGGTTTGCAGAGGGCCCAGGGGAAAGGTTTGAGAGAGAGGGGTGATTGTATCAGGGCTCTTCAGCTGCTCTCAGAGCCTCTATCCTTTGTACCTTTCTTATATTAGGTCATTTGTTATGGTTACTCGATTTGCCTGATCACCCTACTCCTTACTAGGTTTTCAGTTCTTTAGGGCAGTCTTACCTTTGCATTTCAGTAGTACCTACCTAGCCCAGTGCCCCATAAATCTTATCTGGATTCCAGCCCAAGATTAGAAAAGAAAATCTATGAGGAGGGGATTGCTGCTGGAGAGAGGCTTACTAACAAGCAACAAGGAATGACACTTGATGGGGGAGAGCCTGCTGCTCAGTAGTTGAGCACCTGCTTTGTATGTACAAGGCCCTGGGTTCAATACTGGGTACCTGGGGGCGGATGTGGCTCAGATGGTTGAGCGTCCGTCTCCCACGTGGAGGGACCTGGGTTCGATCCCCGGGACCTCCCAGTAAAAATAAAAAAATAAAAAAAAAATACTGGGTATCTCCTAAAAACAAAGAAATGACGGTAGGTAGGCTTATGGGAAAGAGGCAGGAAAATCTTTAAAAGTAGGCAAAAAGGGAAGCGGCTGTGGCTCAATCAGTAGGGCTCCCGTTTACCATATGGGCGGCCTGGGTTCGGTTCCCAGGGCCTCCTGGTGAAGGCAAGCCCGCCCGCACGGCGTGGTTAGCTGACCCAGTGAGCACAAGCAGCAAGGGGGGGATAAATGAATAAATAAATAAAAAATCTTAAAATAAATAAATAAATAAATAAATAAAAGTAGGCAAAAAATATTCCATTGGTTGGCAAGGACTTTTTAAATTTATAATATCCAGTGTTGGAGAGAATATAGGAAAACACATTTTCATGTAATGCTCGTGGGAGTATAGAAAATTCATATAATCTCCTTAGAATGCAGTTTGGAAGAATGAATTAAAAGTCATAAAAGTATGGAAGTAGACCTAGCAATTCCACTTATCCAAAGGAAATTATTTAAGATATGTATAAATATTTTTTATATAACTGTATTCCCCCAGTGAATAGCAAAACTTAGAAACTACCTTCATTTAGGACAACAGAGAGACAGTAAAACTATGGTGCATTCATTCATTCTTTGGAATTATACAGAACCATTATAAATTATATTTTCAAAGGATATTTAGTGAAGTATAAAAATATATATTGGGGGGGGCGGATGTGGCTCAAATGGTTGGGCGTCCATCTGCCATATGGAGGGACCTGGGTTCGATCCCCGGGAACTCCCGGTAAAATAAAAAAAAAATATATATATATAGAAGGCGCATGGGCTGCCAGGCTCTGTGTGCCGCTGAGCTGTCAGGCCCCAGGAGCCATGCAGCAGGATGATGACGTAACAGGGGAGAGACAAGACGAGATGCTCCGAAAGCTCCAGAAGCCAGGAGCTGAGGTGGCGCAGGCAGCAGAATACCTCTCTCCTACATCGGAGGTCTCCAGGATCAAATCCTGGTGAAGACTGGAGGAGGAGGATGAGAAGAGATGGCAGGAAACAGACGCAGAGAATTGCCCAGCAAATGGACCCAAAACAGCAAATGGGGAAGGGGGTGTTTAAAATGGATAAAGTAAATAAATAAAATCTTAAAAAAAAAAAAAAAATATATATATATATATGAACATGACTCATCTAAGTAGGAGAAAGGGTCCTAGACTAGTGGTCCAAGTTCTAGTTAGTGCTTTCCACTAAAAAGTTTTGTGACCTTAAGCAAATTACTTTCTCTTTCTGGCCTTGTTTTTCTGCTACAAAAGGCAGGGATTTTGCACTTACATCAGTGGTTTTCAAAGTTAATACCCAGAAATGTATAGATAATTGAAATTTTATTTAATGAAATATATATATGTATGTGTGTATGTATATATATATATGTATATATATTGGGTTAAGTGAAAAAAAAAAAAAAAAACAGGTTGTAAAACAGAAGCCCTAATTTTTGTCATATGTTTATAAAAATATATATTCCTACAATCATGTTAGCTTTGCCTCATGTTTGTAACCTCATGGCCTTAAACATGGCTGCTGCAGCTCCAAGCATCACATCCTTACACTAACAACTGAAGCTGAAAGGAAAGGGCAATGAGGACTTTCTTTTGGACGCACCAATCCACAGCTGACTTTATCTTACATCTTGTTGACCAGAGCTGGGTCACAAGAGCCATCCCAAATTTGCAGGGGGCAGCTGGTAAAGTATCTAGTGAAGAGGTTCATGATTAATCCCTCAGGACTGGCACACTACCATCATGAATCCTTTGTGGTTCTCTAAGTAGGGAAGAGAGGAAAACGGGCTGTTGGATAAATAACTATGTTGCTACACCCAGTTAACTACAGTACATTGGCCCAATAAAGCCACATCCCAAGAGAGTGGTATTTGTGAACACCATTGACAGTATACCCATTTGCAGTTATATATGCCTTTCTCTGAAAAAGGTAGTCATCATGTATATATCAGAGTCAAAGTTCAGCTGTTTTGAAAATAGAAGTATATTCCTTTAATTCCTTTGATTAATGACCCTTAATTTGTTTCATATTTGAATATATAAGTGCAACTGTTTACTGACTTGTGTCTCATCTTGTATTTAATATGTAGATAAACATTTCCTCCCTTAGGTATCCTGAACTGGAAGAGGTTGGATAGAGCAGGAACCCTGGGATGGGAGAATTTGTGCCAGGTCCTCTGGTTTAAATTTAAGTTCCTCTGCGCTATAGTTTTGGATCCACCCCCCACCCCTAAGCAATTGGGGACAAATGAGACCTCTTACTCATGGCCATTGCTGGGGATCCACTTAACGTTGATAAGAAGGAAGCAGATAGATTTCCGGGAAGTTGGCGGACTAGTAAGACACGGGAATCTCTTCTCCAGAAAAATAGCGAGAGGACAGGGTGAAACAGGCCCGAAAAAGATCTAGGGCTTAAAACAGCAGGTGAAGGCTGCACACCACCCAGAGGAGAGAGGGACAAAAGAGGGAAATCGCGACGACAGAACCATAAGTTCTAACCAGCAGCGTCTGCTGCCGCTGCCGGCACCTTCCCCCGCACTCTTTAGAATTCTTGGGCCTCTGGGCCTGCGACTACAGACAAAGGGGTCTCCAGGGATCTGCCACCCCAGGAAAGGGCAGAGAGAGGGACACAGCCTTAGGCTGACTCAGGTTCTGACCTGCAAATTTGGGCTGCGGAGCCCCACAGACCCTTCCACACTGCGGTTTGCCCTGGGAGCCTAGAAGGGACTGGAGAAATCCGACCCTCGCACCCTCCCTCTCTTCTAGCCTGGACTAATTGTTGAGGACTCCACAGGAGAGGGGAGAGAGAGCCTGGGGCTCACCCTACTTTTGACTGACAGGTTTGGTCTGCCCTGTCCCAAGAGCCCTTCCAGGCTGGGTGGGGCTGCGCCATTGTTTACCTTGGAGCCTGCAAGGGGTTAAAGATATACAGACCTCCCAAACTCCTCCTCTACTAACAGGGACTGATTGTTGAGGATTCAGAAGGGAGTGGAAATATTTCCTAGCTGGGAAAAGGGGGAGGCTGCCAGAAAAGTCTGGAGAACTGTCTCAGAAAGTTTGAATTACAAGGCTCTTAGCCCCCAGACAGGAAGCTCTATCACATTGATCTGGTCTATGTCACAACAAATACACTCTGACCAGGCATTGAATTGAGAGCTGCCAACAAGCGCCATCTCCTGGCAGACAAAGGAAGTGCACATAAGAAAATTAGTAAGTAGGAGAGGCTTTTCCTGGCCTGTACAGCCTCCCTGCCCAAGACCCTAGGAAACAACTCTACAACCAATTGCTGGGTCCAGTGCCCAGTTTTGAGCAATCAGCAGAACAATCCTAACAATCAAGGTTGAGCCAAAAATCAAAGAGCTGTGGTAACTCACAGCCTCCTGCCACTAAAACCTTATAAAAGAGAAAGAGATAGAGCATCTAAGTAAAGTACAACCTAACCAGATGCCTAAGCACAGGCAAAAAATTACGAGCTATACTAAGAAAATAGAAGACATGGTCCAAGAAAAAGAATACAGCAAAGTCCCAGAAGAGATGCAGAATTTGAGAGAACTAATCAGTGAGATGAGCACAAATTTCCAAAATCAAATTAATGAGATGAAAGAGAATATAGTTAAAGAGATAAATGTCATCAAGAAGACACTGAGAGAACACAAAGAAGAATTGGAAATCCTGAACAGAAAAGTAACAGAGTTCATGGGAATGAAAGACACAATAGGTGAAGTCAAAAACACATCTGAGGCATAAAACAGCAGACTCGAAATGATAGAAGAAAGAATAAGTGATACCAAAGACAGAGCAGCTAAAATTGAAGAGAGAAAAGAACAGAGAGAAAAAAGAATGGAAAAAATTGAGCAGGGGCTCAGAGAGTTGAATGACAACATAAAATGCAACAACATATGTGTCATGGGAGTTCCAGAAGGATAGGAGAAAGGAAAAGGGGCAGAAAGAGTATTTGAGGAAATAATAGCTGAAAATTTCCCAACCCTCATGAAAGAAATGAACTTACATGTTCAAGAAGCACACCGTACCCCAATGAGAATAAATCCAAATAGACCTACGCCAAGACATATACTATTTAGAATGTCAAATGTAAAAGATAAAGAGAAAATTCTCAGAGCAGCAAGAGAGAAGCAAATGATCACGTACAAAGGACATCCAATAAAACTTAGTGCAGATTTCTCTTCAGAAACTATGGCGGTGAGAAGACAGTGGTATGATAAAATTAGGAAACTGAAAGAGAAAAACTGCCAGCTGAGAATTCTTTATCCAGCAAAACTGTCCTTCAAATATGAAGGTGAATATAAAATATTCACAAACAAACAGAAACTAAGAGAGTTTGCAAAAAAGAATCCACCTTTGCAGGAAATATTAAAGGAAGCCTTAGAACCTGAAAGAAAAAGACAGGAGAGAGAGGCTTGGAGGAGAGTATAGAAGAAAGAAAAGCAGAAAGGATGACCAAAAGAGTAAAAAGAGAGACAAAAACAAGATGACATATGAAAGCCAAAGAATAAAATGGAGGAAATAAATAGTGCATTTTTAGTAATATCATTGAATGTGAATGGATTAAATTCCCCAATCAAAAGATACAGGCTGACAGAATGGATTAAAAAACATGAGCCATCCATATGCTGCTTACAAGAAACTCACCTCAGACCCAGGGATACAAACCGGCTGAAAATAAAAGGTTGGAAAAAGATACTCCATGCGAATAGTAAACAGAAAAGAGCAGGGGTAGCTATACTAATATCAGACAAAACAGACTTCAAATGCAAAAAAGTGGTAAGAGATGTGGAAGGCCATTATATATTAATAAAAGGGACGATCCTCCAGGAAGATATAACAGTCATAAATATCTACACACCTAACCAGGGTGCCCCAAAATATATGAGACAAACTCTGGCAAAACTGAAGGGAGAAAAAGACATTTCTACAATAATCGTTGGAGACTTCAACACCCCTCTCACATCATTAGATAGAACAACTAGACAGAAGATCAACAAGGAAACAGAGAACTTGAACAATATGATAAACAAGTTAGATCTAACAGACATATACAGAAAACTGCATCCAAACTCAGCGGGTTATACATTCTTCTCAAATGCCCATGGATCATTCTCCAGGATAAACTACATGTTAGATCACAATACAGCTCTCAATAAATATAAAAAGATTGAAATTATACAAAGCACCTTCTCAAATCATAATGGAATGAAACTAGAAATCAGTAACAGACAGGAAAAAAGTAAATTTGCAAATGTGTGGAGACTGAACAACACACTCCTAAATATTCAGTGGGTCAAAGAAGAAATTGCAAGTGAAATCAGTAATATATTGAGACAAATGAAAACGAGAACACAACGTATCAAAACTTATGGGATACAGCGAAGGCAGTCTTGAGAGGGAAATTTATAGCCCTAAATGCCTATATTAAAAAACAAGAAAGAGCTAAACTCAAAGATTTAACTGAACAGCTTGAGAAACTAGAAAAAGAACAGCAAACCAATCCCAAAGCAAAAAGAAGGAAAGAAATAATAAAGATTACAGCAGAAATAAATGAAAATGAGAACAGAAAAACAATAGAGAAAATCAACAAAACCAAAAGCTGGTTTTTTGAGATGATCAATAAAATTGACAAACCCCTCGCTAGATTAACAAAGAAAAAAAGAGAGAAGATGCAAATAAATACAATCAGAAATGAAAGTGGGGAAATTACAAATGACCTCACAGAAATAAAAAGAATCATAAGAGGATATTATGAGAAACTATATGCCAACAAACTAGACAACCTAGATGAAATGGACAAATTTCTAGAAATGCACAACCAACCTACACTGACACTACAAGAACTACAATACTTAACAAACCAATCACAATTAAGGAGATTGAATCTGTCATCAAAAATCTCCCAGCAAAGAAAAGTCCAGGACAGATGGCTTCACAGGTGAATTCTACCAAGCATTTCAAAAAGAATTAACACCAATCCTGTTTAAACTCTTCCAAAAAATTGAAGAGGGAAAATTACCCAACACATTTTATGAAGCCAACATTACCCTAATACCAAAGCCAGATAAAGATAGTACCAGAAAAGAAAATTACAGACCAATCTCTCTAATGAACATAGATGCAAAAATTCTCAACAAAATACTTGCAAATCTAATCCAACAGCATATCAAAAGACTTACACATCACGACCAAGTGGGATTTATTCCTGGTATGCAAGGCTGGTTCAACATAAGAAAATCAATCAATGTAATACACCACATTAACAAATTGAAGGAGAAAAACCACACGATCATCTCAATAGATGCAGAAAAGGCATTCGACAAACTCCAACATCTTTTTTGATAAAAATACTTCAAAAGATAGGAATAAAAGGAAAATTCCTCAATATGATAAAAGGCATATATGAAAAACCCACAGCCAACATCATACTCAATGGGGAAAGGTTGAAAGCTTTCCCTCTAAGATCAGGAACAAGACAAGGATGCCCACTGTCACCAGTGTTATTCAACATTGTACTAAAGTTCTAGCTAGGGCAATTAGACAAGACAAAAAAATTAAAGGCGTCTAAGTAAGAAAAGAGGAAGTAAAACTCTCACTGTTTGCGGATGACATGATCCTGTATTTAGAAAATCCTGAAGTATCCACAACAAAGCTACTTGAACTAATAAATGAGTTCAGCAATGTGAGGGTACAAGATCAACAGGCAAAAATCAGTAATGTTTTTGTATACTAGTACTGAACAATCTGAGGAGGAAATCAGAAGGAAAATTCTATTTTCAATAGCAACAAAAAGACTCAAATACCTAGGAGTTAATTTAACCAAAGAAGTACAGGACCTATATGCAGAAAACAAAACAATGCTAAAAGAAATTTTAAAAGACCTAAACAAATGGAAAGACATTCTGTGTTCATGGATTGGAAGAATAAATATCGTGAAGATGTCAATCTTGCCCAAACTGATCTATAGATTCAATGCAATACCGATCAAAATCCCAACTACTTACTTTACAGAATTAGAGAAGGCAATTACCAAATTTCATCTGGAAGCGTAAGTGCATCCGAATAGCCAAAAGCATTCTAAAAAAGAAGAGCAATGTGGGAGGTATTTCACTGCCTGACCTTGAAACATATTACAAAGCTACAGTGGTCAAAACAGCATGGTACTGGCATAAAGATAGACACATCCATCAGTGGAATAGAATTGAGAATCCAGAAATAAACCCTCACCTGTAGTCAACTGGTTTTTTTTTCTTTTTTTTTTTTTTTTTTT
>JAKSZT010053801.1:2206829-2281322 GCA_026826555.1 Tolypeutes matacus | reverse complement strand
TTTTTTTTTTTTTTTTTTTTTTTTTTTCTTCCCTTCTTGTGGGTGTAAACCTAGTCAACTGGTTTTTGACAAACCTACCAAGCCCACGCTAATGGGAAAAAACAGTCTGTTCAACAAATGGTGTTGTGAGAACTGGATATCTATAACCAAAAGAATGAAAGAGGACCCCTATCTCACCCCCTATACAAGAATCAACTCAAAATGGATCAAAGATCTAAATATAAAAGCCAGGACCATAAAACTCCTAGAAGAAAATGTAGGGAAACATGTTCAAGACCTTGTAGTAGGTGGTGGTTTCTTGGACCTTATACCCAAAGCACATGAAACAAGAGAAAAGATAGGTAAATGGGATCTCCTCAAAATTAAACACTTTTGCACCTCACAAAACTTTGTCAGAAGGGTGAAAAGGCAGCCAACTCAATGGGAAAAAATATTTGGAAATCACATATCTGAGAAGGGTTTAATATCCAGGATATATAAAGAGATGTTACAACTCAACAATAAAAAGACAAATGGCCCAATTAAAAAACGGGCGAAAGTCTTGAATAGACATTTCGCCAAAGAAGAAATACAAATGGCAAAAAGCACATGAAGAAATGCTCAACATCACTCATGATTAGGGAAATGCAAATCAAAACTACAATGCGTTATCATTTCACACCTATCAGAATGGCCACTATTAAAAAGACAGAGAACTACAAGTGTTGGAGAGGATGTGGAGAGATAGGAACACTTCTTCACTGTTGGTGGAATGCAGGATGGTACAACCACTATGGAGGACTGTTTGGCAGTTCCTAAAGAAGTTAAATATAGACTTGCCACATGACCCTGCAATACCACTACTGGGTATATACCCACAAGAACTGAGAGCAGTGACACCAACAGACGTCTGCACACTGATGTTCATAGCAACATTATTCACCATTGCCAAAAGTTGGAAACAACCCAGGTGTCCATCAACAGATGAATGGATAAACAAACTGTGGTCTATTCACACGATGAAATATTATGCAGCTGTAAGAAGGAATGAAGTCATAAAGCATATGGCAATGTGAATGAACCTGGAGGACATTATGTTGAGTGAAGCAAGCCAGACACAAAAGGACAAATACTGTATGAATGCATTACTATGAACCAAATATATTGTGTAACATATTGTTTGATTCAAAAAAAAAAATTTTTATATGTATCCATTGCATTTGAGATATGTATATATTTATTCATCTGTTTACTTTTTAGTTTTTAATTGTTTATATTTTCAATTATTAAATGTTCAAAATAAAGTTAAAAAAAAAATGTTAAAAAAAAAAAAAAGGAAGCGGAGACAGCAGGAGAACCAGTAATGAGTACAAAGGACTCGCTGAAAAAATTAGGAGCTTAGTTCGTAAACAATGGGGAGTTTAAATTCATGTTTTGCTAACAAAATGAATTTTGAAAACTCGTTGAGAACTGAGCTTAGTCCTTTCCTCTAAGTCTTCCCTCTCCTCCCAGTGGGCTGCATCCCTGCATCCTAAGGTTTATATTCTCCCCTCCCCCAAGATGGCTCCCTTATCTGTTTGCCAGTTGTTTTTGCTCCTTTCCTTCTCATTGTCTGCTTGTTTTCATTTTTTGTTTGTTTGTTTTTTCTTCAGGAGGCACTGGGAACCAAACCCAGGACCTCCCATGTGGGAGGCAGGTGCTCAACTGCTTAAGCCCATCCCCCCCCCCGGGTAGTTATGAAATAATCCTCTGACCTCCTATTCCTGTGACCGTGCTTTCAGTAGTTAACTTTTCTTCCATCTCACTCTCCTTTCATTTGGTAGTTAAGAGAGATTGGAACAGTATCTCTAGCTTGCATTCCAGGAAGTCTTGAAAGGAGCAGAATAAAGGTGAGTAGATCTGCCGGGTATAAAATATTTCTTGTTTAGCTTCCCCCTGGGTGGGCCTGAAGCCCTTCTGGAAGCAGCTGAGCATTCTTTGATGGCACAGAACTTCCAGGTTCACCAGGTTTCCTTTCCCTAGAAAATCCATGAGACGAGGATGGTCAGCAAAGTTGGATGGGCTGGACTTCATCACTGGGACTGGGAATGGTTCTCACCTGAAATGCAGCAGCGGCTACTTCACCCAGGTCCCCTGACTGTTCTCAGTGGAGCCAACATTCTTGGTAGCTGCAACCACAGTAGGTTCTGATCACTAATTGAACTGACATGATTCACTATTCACTAGGAGTTGAATAAAGGCTTTCAACAGTTGGAATAAAAATCTGAAAAGAGCCACAGCCGGTCTGAATATGATGTTTAATGTAAGATACAGTGGATTGGCAGAGCTGGTGCAAAACTAAGAGTACCAGATTCAGTTCTAGTCCGTGAGTTAACAGCCTAGGCACTTGGGCAAAAAATTGGCCCTGCTGTCCTGAGTCCTCCACAGTCCTCTTCAAATCACCAACTAGAGGCTTGGAGCCTGATATCCTGCTCCTTGAGGCTTGGGTAGAAGTGTTCTTGATTCCCAAAGTGAAACAAGAGCCTGGCCCCAGCCATCATGGCAGGCATAATGTTCAGAACAGGCTTGAGGAAAATGGGGACAGAACTGGCCTGGGGGCCTGGGTTATTCTACACACACCACATCCAAGAGGCTCACAGCTGGAGCGGTGGGCCTGCCCACCTTTCCACTCATATCCTTGTGCTCCCTGACTTCTCATGGTAAGGAAGAAGGAGGCCAGCCAATTAAATAAGAAAAATATCTTTCCAAAAGCTGTATTTGGCATAAGCTACTGCCACTGCTAGTGCTGCCAGTGGCCAGGCACAGGTACAGAAGGCCCTGGGGAGCTGGGAGGGAAGGAGCACAATGTGCAGGCAGAGCAGGAAGCCAGCTCAAGTCCCTGCCCCAGGAGCCCAGGAGGATAAAGGCCGTGCAGTAAAGGGTAATATGTGGTCCTTCTCTTTGGTCAGGCAAAGGCCCTAGTATGGGCTTGGGAGGTGAGAGGGCTGAGGGGTCCAGGCTCTGCCCAGGCCCTAGCTTTAGGCTCATCACTCTGAGGTGGTGATACAGCGAGAGGCCAGGCAAGGAGGCAGAGCAGAGTCAGACAGGTGATCCACGGTTCCTAGGAGCTGCGCTTGTCCTTGTCATCCATGAGGTCATACCTGTGGAAACAGGGAGAGAAGGCTCAGGTAGAAATATGACTCTTGTGTCCTTTTATAAATGAGACACAATCCAAGGGCTTCTATACTTCATAGACCCCAATGGTTCTCACCTCAGATTGCATCCTTTTTTTCCCTTCCTGAGACTGGGATTTCTTTCACCTAAATATCCAGACCCATCCCCAGCCCAACTAGACACTCACCACTGAGCTGCTCCCTGAGAAAGGTCTATCTCCACTAGATCCAGCTGCACCTGTTTGGGGACAGTCAGGGGCAAGATGTTATTCTGATATCTCCAAAGACCATTCCCAAACCAGTGCAGAGGTGAGGAGTTACCTCTTCATTATCACCTGCAGGACTTTCTAACAGGGAGGACAGCATTGGTACCAGCAGCTTCAAGCTCTCACCTATGCCCTGCCCAGGCCAGTCCTCTTACCTTCCCCAGCAGCTCACGTTCTCTTGACATGAAGGAGGGATTCGACTTCACAGAGACATCCAGCTTTCGTCTGAGGGCCTCATCCAGAGGCAGTTCCCACTCAAACCTGGGGACATGCTCGATGTTAGGCACCAGGGGTCCCTCCCAAGCCTGCCATTTCTCTACCCCAGTCCCCACTGACCGTTCATTGAATTCAGGATTTAGGGTTCTCTTTTTCTGTGAGGTCTTCCTCTTGGTACCTCGGTTCTTGTCTGGCAGTAGCAACAGTGACACATAAGGGTCAGGGGGATCCCGCCCATTCTGTTGAAGGGCCCTGCAACAGGAAAATGAAGGTAAAAGGGCAATCCAAGGGAAGGGATGGGGGGAACCTGGATGGTAGGAGGATTGGGGGGGGGCCTGGTAGGAGGATGGGAGTCTCACCGGCAACTGTGAACGATGCTGACCAGCTTTCGCTCTTCACTGTAGTACCACACAGTCAGCTTCACCTGGCCCAGGGGCCCGGCTGGGGCTTCGAGGGGACTGTGAGGAGAGGAAGACAGGTCTGGGTGAAGGCAGAGCCTGGAGACCCTGTACGTCATACTTTGTATTCCTCACAACACCCCTCTTTCTGCTTCAGTTCCTTACCTGTCACCATGGGTTAGGCGCTGCCGGAGCTCTGGGGCTGACAAGGTGATGTGAGGGAGTCCCCCGCAGAGCTCTGGTACTTCACTCAGAGAAGAGGAGCTGTGGCTATAGCTGTGGCTATGAGCTTCCACCCCCGAGTGCTGGGACACCAGGATCTAGTGGGTGACAAAGCTGTGAGCTAGGCCCTCTGCCCCCGTGCTCCTGGGCCTTTGGCAGTGAAGGCCTGCCCCCTGCCCCACCCCCCACCTTCTGGCACTCACCCCCATCTGTGCTCTCAGTAGAACCTGCCCCTGCCCGTTGTTGAGTGTAAACCAGCGGTCCAAGCAGAGCCGGTCAGCCTCCAGGATCTCTGAGAGTGGCAGTGATAAGGAGCCCAGTGTGCCAGTCCCCTCGCCCCGAACCTGTGGAGCAACATGACTGTCATGTGCTGTGGGTCTCTTGGGAGGTTCTGGTGAGAAACTCTCCTTTGTGAAGGGCAGGGAAGCCATGGCAACAGTTTCTGGACCCACTTTCCTTCCTTTTGTAACCAGATAGTACTCATCTTTACTTCCTAACCTTTCTCAAATTATACACGTAATACCTGCACAGAGTGGAGAAAAGAATAGGAAAAATGTGTTTCCCATTGCCATACTCCAAATGCGACTACCTTTATTTTTTTTAGATTTTATTTATTTATTCATTTATCCCCCCCTTGCTGCTTGTGCTCGCTGGGTCAGCTAACCACGCCGCGAGGCCCGGGAACTGAACCCGGGGCCTCCCATATGGTAAACGGGAGCCCTACTGATTGAGCCACAGCCGCTTCCCTGTGACTAACTTTAAATCCCTTCTGTTTTGTTGATTCCAGCATAATGTTAAAAAAAATTCCTATGTCTGAATTTCAGGATTTACCAACTTTAGGTGGTATCTTCTGATTCCCTGCTACGAAAGATGAGGAGCTGGGCTCTACTTCTGCTAGTGTTAGTACTTACATTATTTTTTTATTCTAATGGTTTCTATTGTAATTCATGTGGTTCTCTCCTTAGCAACTTTAGAACATATTTCTTGACTCCCTACTCCATCAGAAGGGGAAATCAGCACCCCTACATTACCTTCCACCTATCCTCTCTCTACCTCTCATACCTCTTCAGTTTTCATTCACCCTTCAACCCACTGAAATCTAGTTTGTACTTCATTCATACCACTGAGTTGCTCCAATCACCAGTTACCTCCTAATTTCCCAAATCAATGAATACTTTTCCATCATCTTATCTCTTGGCAACATTAGGCCATTTCCTCTCTTTTGAAACACTCTCCCCCCACACCCCCCAAAAGTATGTGTCAGTTCTTTATTGTAGTAAAATGAAACAGCAATGATGAGATTTAACAGTTATGACGGGTATAACATTAGATCAGTCCCTAATTGGGCTATTCAGTAAGTAATCTGCCTGCTTTTTATTTATTTATTTATTATTATTTTTTTTTGTTTCTTTTTTTTCTTTTCTTTTTTTTTTTTTTTAGCTTGTCCACAGTGAGCTGGAATCTGCCTGCTTTTTAAAAGCCCCACAGTAACTACCTGGTCCACACTGCCACCATCTCTAGCTTAGTACATTAGTTTCCTAATTTTACCTTCTGTGAAACGCTCTTCTTTTGGCTTCTGTTGCCCACTCTTTCTTTTCTTTTCTTTTTTTTTAAGATTTTATTTATTTATTTATTTATTTATTTATTTATTTATTTATTTATCCTTCCTCCCCTTGCTGCTTGTGCTCGCTGTGTCCATTTGCTGTGCGTTCTTCTGTGTCTACTTTTCTCCCTTTGTTGCGTCATCTTGCTGCATCAGCTCACCGCGCCGCACGGGCTGGCTTGCCTTCACGAGGAGGCCCTGGGAATTGAACCCGGGGCCTCCCATATGGTAAACGGGAGCCCTATCGATTGAGCCATATCTGCTTCCCTACCCTTTCTTAGTGAGTGCCCTCCATTCAGGCTGCACTCCAGCCCCCTTGACGGGTTCTTCTTCCTCCCTCTGCCCCTTAATTGTTGGGGTGTCTTACATGTTTACCCTTTGTCTTCTTTTCACTCTTCACACTCCCTAAGAGATCTCATTCACACCCATGGCTACATTGCTACCTGTTGCATGCTCATGATGCTCAAACAAGAGGAGATGGGGAGAATACCAAAAAGAGCCATAGATGTAGACATCTCTGCTTGGATGTGCCTCAGAGATTTCAAATGCAAAAGCTCCTGCCTTTGTGCATTCCCTGTGTCAGCAAGGACACCTTTATCCATCCAGCCACCTCATGCCAAAAACCCAGGCTGTTACTTGTTCCGCCTCTCCCTACATATCAAAACCACCACTATTAGGGCTTTGCCATTTCTTGCTTGGATTACTCTAATAATCCCTTAACTGATCCCCCTGCCTCCAGTGCCTTCCTTCTTTAATCCATTTTTTTTTTAACAGATGAATTTTATTGCATCTTTAAAATATCACGAATCAGAGTTAGGAATCATTTGGCACCTTGTTGTTTCCATAGCTGGACAACTCTTAGATCTTACTCATCAGCCTGATGAACTGTTTCTTTATCAGAAACATAAATACTGTCCAAAATTGTTCTGATATCTGTTTTTGTTTTTTTTTTTTAAATGATTTATTTCTAATTGTGGTAAAATATACATAGCAAAAAGCACTTTAACCATTTTAAGTGGACAGTTCTTTGATGTTAAGTACATTGACAATACTGTGTAACTTTCACCACTATCTATTTCCAGACTATTTTCATCATCCCAAACCAAATCTCCTACTCATTTAGCAGTAACTCCCCATTCCCCCTTCCCCCACCCCTCGTAACCACTATTCTACCTTCTGTCTCTATGAATTTACTTATTCTAAGTATTTCATGTAAGAGAAATCATACATTTGTCCTTTTGTATCTGGTTTATTTCACACAACATGGTATCTTCAAGGTCCATCCATTTTGTAGCATGTACTAACATTGTATTTCTTTTTATGGATGAATAATATTCCATTGTAGGGGTATATCACATTTTGTTTATCCATTTGTCTGTTGACGGAAACTTGGGTGACTTCCACCTTTTGGTTATTGTGAATGATGCTGCAGTGAACAATGGTGTACACATATCTGTCCAAGTCCCTACTTTCATTTCTTTGGGGGCATATACCTAGGAATGCAATTCCCAGCTCATATGGAAATTCTAGGCTTAACTTTCTGAGGGACTGCCATACTGTTTTCACAGTGGCTGTACCATTTTACATTCTCACCGACAATATATGAGGTTTCCTATTTTTCCGTATCCTTGTCAACATTTTCAGTTTTTAAAATAATAGCCATTCCAGTGGGTGTGAAGCAGTACCTCATTGTTTTTTTTTAAAGATTTTATTTAATTTTTTCCCTTTATCCCTCCCCTCCCCCAGATGGTTCTCTCATCTGTCTGCTCATTGTTTTCTCACCTTCTCCAGGAGGCACCGGGAACCCAACCCAGGAACTCCTACATGGAAGGTGAGTGCCCAGTGGCCTAAGCCATATCCGCTGTGGGCTGCGGCATCCGCTGGCTTATGGCATCTGCTCATTGTGGTGGGAGGTGGCTCCTAGCTCGTCTTCTTTTAGGAAGCACTGGCACCTGAACCCAGGACCTCCCTGTGGTAGGCAGGCACCCAACTGGTTGAGCCATATCCACTTCCCTCATTGTAGTTTTTTTTCTTTTTTTTTTTTAAATCAAGCAATATGTTACACAATATATTTGGTTCATAGTAACGCATTCATACAGTATTTCCCTTTTTCTGTCTGGCTTGCTTCACTCAACATAATGTCCTCCAGGTTCATCCATGTTGCCATATGCTTTACAACTTCATTTCTTCCTACAGCTGCATAATATTCCATCGTGTAAATAGACCACAGTTTGTTTATCCATTCTTCTGTTGACGGACACCTGGGTTGTTTCCAACTTTTGACAATGGTGAATAACGTTGCTATGATCATCGGTGTGCAGATGTCTGCTTGTGTCGCTGCTCTCAGTTCTTCTGGGTATATACCCAGTAGTGATATTGCAGGGTCACGTGGCAAGGCTATATTTAACTTCCTTAGGAACTGCCTAATAGTCCTCTATAGTGGCTGTACCATTCTACATTCCCACCAACAGTGCAGAAGTGTTCCTATCTCTCCACATCCTCTCCAACACTTGTAGTTCTCTGTCTTTTTAATAGTGGCCATTCTGATAGGTGTGAAACGATATCTCATTATAGTTTTGATTTGCATTTCCCTAATCATGAGTGATATTGAGCATTTCTTCAAGTGTTTTTTGCCATTTGTATTTCTTCTTTGGAGAAATGCCTATTCAAGTCTTTTGCCCATTTTTTAATTGGGCTCATTGTAGTTTTAATCTGCATTTGTCTAATGGCTAATGATAATGAGCATCTTTTCATATGCTTACTGGCCATTTGTATATCTTCTGTGGAGAAATGTCTATTCATATCCATGGTCTATTTTTTTTTTTTTAATCAAACAATATATTACACAATATATTTGGTTCATAGTAATACATTCATACAGTATTTGTCCTTTTGTGTCTGGCTTGCTTCACTCAACATAATGTCCTCCAGGTTCATCCATGTTGCATGGCCTATTTTTTAAATTGGACTGTCTTTTTGTTGTTGACTGTAGGAGTTCTTTATATATTCTGGATATTAAACATGTATCAGATATATGGTTTCCAAATATTTTCTCCCATTCTGTAGTTGTCTTTTCACTTTCTTGATAATGTTCTTTGATGCACCAAAATGTTCTATTTTGATGAAGTCCATTTTATCTATTTTCTCTTTTGTTTCTTGTGCTTTTGGTATAAAATCTAAAATCCATTGTTTACTACAAGGTTCTCGAGATACTTCCCTATGTTTTCTTGAGTTTTATGGTACCAGCTTTTTTTTTTTTTTTTAAGCTTTATTTATGTCTCTCCCCACCTTGTTGTTTGCACTGTCTGGTCATCTTTTTAGAAGGCACAGGGAACTGAACCCAGGACCTCCTATGTAGAGGGAGGTGCCCAATGGCTTAAGCCTCTTCCACTCCTGCTTATTTTGTCTCTCATTATGTTTCCTCATTGTGTCTCTTCCTCGCGTCATCTCATAACATCAGCTCGCTGTCTTGCTCATCTTCTTTAGGAGGTACTGGGAACTGAACCTGGGACCTCCCATGTGGTAATTGGGCGCCCAACTGCTTGAGCTACATCTGCTTCCCAGTATTAGCTCTCATATTTAAGTCATTGAAACATTTTAATTTTTTATTATTTTTATTATTTTTATTTTTTTTTTATTATGGGTAAAAATCAAAATTCTCACAATACATACAAACATTTGTAAAATGATATATAAATATATATCATTTTAATTTTTTAATAAGAGACAGGTGTCCACATTCTTTTGCATGTAGATTTCCAGTTGTCCCAGTACTATTTGTTGAAGAGACTTATTTCCCCCATTGAGTGGACTTGGCACCCTTGTTGAAAATCAACTGGCCATAGATACATGGATTTATCTCTGTACTCTCAATTCGATTCCACTGTCTCTATGTCTATCTTTATGCCAGTACTATACTGCTTTAATTACTATAGCTTTATAGTAAGTTGTTTTTTTTTAAGATTTATTTATTCCCCCCCATCCTGCCCCCTCCCCCACCCGTTGTATTGTGCTTGCTGTCTGCTCTCAGTGTGTTCTTGTGTCTGCTTGTGTTCTCTTTAGGCATCACTGGGAACCAATCCTGGGACCTTCCAGAGTGGGAGAGAGGTGCTCAACCTCTTGTACCACCTCAGCTCCCTGGTCTGCTGCATCTCTTATTGTCTCTCCTGTGTCTTTTTGTTGCGTCATCTTGCTGTGCCAGCACTCTATGTGGGCCAGCTTTCTGCTCAGGCCAGCTCACGACGCGGGCCAGCTTGCCTTTCACCAGGAGGCCCTGGGAATTGAACCCTGGACCTCCTCCTGTATGGTAGATGGGAGCCCAATCACTTGAGCAACATCCGTTTCCCCTGTAGTCAGTTTTTAAATCTGGAAGTGACTCCTCCAACTTTGTTCTTTTTCAAGGGCTAATTCAGGAGCCCTTCCCATTCCATATGAATTTGAGGATCAGCTCTTCCACTTCTGCAAAAAAGCAGCTGGAATTTTGATAGGGGTTGCACTGAATTTGTAGATCACTTTAGGTAGTGTATTAGTCTGCCAAAGGGGAGCTTATGCAAAGCACCAGAAATCTGTTGGCTTTTATAAAAGGTTTTTATTTGGGGTAAAAGTTTACAATTACAAGGCCCTGTCCAACTCAAGGTTATTTTCTCACCAGTCAGTTGCCACATGTTGAAACAAGATGGTTGCTGATCTCTGCTTGGTCTCTTGGTTCATCTCTTCCTGGGGCCCCAAGATAAAAAATGACAGAGCTCTCTCTCTTCCTGTGTTATCTTCTTGAGTGACTGTCCATTCATATCAGTCCACCAAGGGGGTGGGGACTTAACCTGAGTCATGCCCTGCTAATGTGGTCAAATCAAAAACCCTAAATTGATTTTTTCAAATAAACTTAAATCCTTTGAATTTAATACAATCAAAGAGTATCATCCAGAGGAATACATTAGTTTACAAACATAATCTTTCTCTTTTTGGGATTCATAAATAATCTCAAACTGCCACAGGCAATATTGACATCTGAACAATAGTCAGCCTTCCAATCCATGAACACAGGGTGTCTTTCCATTTATTTGGGTCTTCTTTAATTTTTTTTAGCAATGTCTTGTAGCTTTCAGTGTACCAGTCTTTCTTCTCCTTGGTTAATTTATTACTAGGTATTTTCTTCTTTTTGATGCTATTGTAAATGGAATTTTCTTAATTTCCTTTTCAGATTTCTAATTACTGGTGTATAGAAACCCAACTAACTTCTGCAGGTTGATCTTGTATCCTGCAACTTTGCTTAATTTGTTTTTTTCAGATCTAGTAGCTTCCTTGTGTATTCTTTAAGATTTTCTTTACTATCATACAATCTGCAAATAAAGATGACTGATGACTTCTTTTCAAATTTGGAGGCCTTTTCTTTCTTTCTCTTGCCTGACTGCTCTGGCTGGGATTTCCAGAACAATGTTGAGTAACAGTGGAGTCAAGGGATATCTTTGTCTTGTTCCTGATCTTAGTGGGAAAGCTTTCAGTCTTTCACCATTGACTATGATATTTGCTGTGGGTTTTTCACAAATGCCCTTTATCATGTTGAAAGTTCCCTTCTATTCCTAGTTTTCTGAGTGTTTTTATCAAGAAAGGATGTTGGATTTTGTCAAATGCCTCTTCTGATCAATTAAGATGGCCATGTTTGTTTTTTTTATTCATCCTATTAATGCGGTATAATACATTGACTTTCTTTTGTTGAACCATCTATACGTTACTGGAATAAATCTCACCTGGTCATGGTATATAATTAATTCACTTAATATATTTTTGGATTCAGTTTGCCAATGTCTTGTTGAAGATTTTTACATCTATATACAAAAGGGATATTGCTCTATAATTTTCTTTTCTTGTGCTATCTTTATCTGGCTTTGGTATCAGGGTGATGTTGGCCTCATAGAATGAGTTAGGAACTACTTCCTCTTCTATTTTTTAGAAGAGTTTGAGGACTGATGTTAAAGTTTCTTTAAAATGTTTGGTAGAATTCAGCAGTGAAACTATCGGTCCTGGACTTTCCTTTGTTGGGAGGCTTTTAATTATTGATTCAATTTCTTTACTTGTTACAGGTCTGTTGAGATTTTCCATTTCTTCTTGTGTCAGATTAGGTAATATGTAATGTTTTAAGAAATTTGTCTATTTCATCCAGGTTTTCTAATTTGTTGACATATAATTGTTCATAGTATCCTCCTATAATTTTTTTTTTTTTAAATCAGAGAAGTTGTGAGTTTACAAAACAATCACGCATAAAATACAGGATTCCTGTGTACCACTCCACCACCACCACCTTGTATTGATGTGGAACGTCTATCAACATTGATGATAGCACTTTTTTTTTAGATACTGGGCTGGGGGTTGAACCCGGGACCTCATGTGTAGAAAGCTGGTACACAACCACTGAGCCACATTGGTTTCCCAGAGTTGGCTTTTTCATTTTTTTTTTTTCAGGAGGCACTGGGAACCGAACGCAGGAACTCCCATGTGGGAGGTAGGAGCTCAACCACTTGAGCCACATCTGCTCCCAGCACTTTTTAAAAAAAAGTAATTGTACTATTTTATTTTATTTTTATTTATTTATTTTTTTAAAGATTTTATTTATTTATTCATTTATCCCCCCCCTTGCTGCTTGTGCTCGCTGGGTCAGCTAACCACGCCGTGCGGGCGGGCTTGCCTTCACCAGGAGGCCCCGGGAACCGAACCCGGGGCCTCCCATATAGTAAACAGGAGCCCCACTGATTGAGCCACAGCCGCTTCCCTAATTATACTATTTTAAAACAGTATTTACCTTTGTTACACTTGATTAAAGATTGAAAATAGTTTTATCATCTATTATTTACATTAGATGTATTTTTTTCCTATATATTACCCTATTATTACTACATTGTATTAGTGTTGTACTTATAATCCTTATTTCTGCAAGGTTGGTAGTAATGTCCCCACTTTCATCCCTGAGTTATTTGTGTCCTCTCTTTTTCTTTTGTCAGTCTGGCTAAAGGTTTGTCAGTTTTATTAATCTTTTCAAAAAACCAACTTTTAGCTTTTTAAAAATTTCTCTGTTGTTTTTCTCTTCTCTATGTCATTTATCTTTGCTCTAATCTTTACCATTTCCTTCCTTCTGTTAACTTTGGGTTTAGTTTGCTCTTCTTCTTCCAGTTTCTTTGTGTGTGAAGTTAGGTTATTGATTTGTGGTCTCTCTTCTTTTTTACTGTAGGCATTTAGAACTACAAATTTCCCTCTAAGCACTGCCTTCTCTATTCCATAAGTTTTTTTTGTGTGTGAGTACACACTATACCTGGAAGCACTGCAATACCAGGTTGATGCATGGAGTGAACGGAGCAAGCCCCTTTTCCACCTCCCTGTTCCTAAAATCAATTTAATATGCTGTCCTCACATAGAGGATGTATCAGATATTAAACTGATAAGAACAGATACTACACTTGATCTTAGTCAAAAGGCTGAGAAGCGATATCCGTAAGTTTTGATATGTTGTGCTTGTTTTCTATTTTTTCCCCCATTCCCTAGTTGTTTTGCACTTGCTGTGTCTGTTCATCTTGTTTCTTTAGGAGGCACCAGAAACCGAACCTGGGACCTCCAATGTGGGAGAGAGGCACCCAATTGCCACCTCCGTTCCCTGTTTTGTTGTGTGTCTCATGTTTTTCTTCTTGTGTCTCTTGCTGCATCATCCTGTTGCACCAGCTCACTGTCTTCTTTAGGAGGCACCGGGAACCAAACCAGGGACCTCCCATGTGGTAGGTGGGAGCCCAATCGCTTGAGCCACATGTGCTTACCATATGTTGTGTTTTCATTTTCATTTGTGTCAAGGTAGTTTTTTCTCTTGTGACTTCTTCTTTGACTCATTGGTTACTTAATTTCCCATATTTGCAAAATTTCCAGATAACCTTATTTTCATTTCAGTCTTTATCCCACTGTGGTCCAAGAAAATAATTTGTATGATTTCAATATTTTAAAACTCATTAAAATTTGATTTGTGACCTAAAATAGGTTTTTCCCGGAATATGTCCCACATATTCTGCTGTTGTGGATGGAGTGTTCTATATATGTCCATTAAGTTTAACTGGTTAACAGTGTTGTTCAAATCCTGTATTTCCTTACTGATATCTGTTTAGATGTTCTATCAATTACTGAAAATGGCTTATTGATGTCTCCAACTTTTATTATAGAACTATTTCTCTCTTCAAATCTGTCAATTTTTGCTTCATATATTTTGGGGTTCTGTTGTGAGGTACATATATGTTTATAATCATTTTATCTTCTTGCTGGATTGAACTTACCAATATATAAAATCCTTTTCTGTCTCATGTAATATTTTTTTAATTAAAGTCTATTTTATCTGATAATATAGCTATTCCAGCTCTCTTTTGATTATTGTTTGCATGGAATATCTTCCTCCACCTTTCCGGTCTTTGTATCTAAAGTGTGTATCTTTCAACCTCTTTGTGTTTTTGTATCTAAAGTGAGTCTACAGGGAGGCGGCTGTGGCTCAATCAGTGGGGCTCCCGTTTACCATGTGGGAGGCCCCGGGTTCAGTTCCCGGGGCCTCCTGGTGGAGGCAAGGCCTGCCCACATGGCGTGGTTAGCTGACCCAGCGAGCATAAGCAGCAAGGGGGGGATAAATGAATAAATAAATAAAATCTTAAAAAAATAATAATAATAAATAAATAAATAAATAAATAAATAAATAAATAAATAAAGTGAGTCTACAATATGAACTATGGTCCATGCTTAATAGCAAAGCCCCAGGATGTGTATATCCATTGCAGATAATGTGCCAAACTAATGAAGGATGTTTATGTGGGAGGTTGTGGGAGGTGAAGGAAGTGGGGCATATGGGAATCCCTGTAATTTTTGTGTAACATTTATGTAATCTATCTTTAAAAAAATAAAATAAAATTTATTAAAAATAAATAAATACAGTGAATCTATTGTAGAGAACATACAGATGAGCCATGCTTTTTCATCCAATCTACCAATCTCTCCTTTTTAATAGGGGAGTTTAATCCATTGACATTTAAGGTAATATCTGAGAAGGAAGGATTTATTTCTGCCATTTACCTATTTGTTTTTCTATGTCTTGTATGTTTTTTGTTTAATTACTCCATGACTTTTTTTTTTTTTTTTTTTGTATTTAGGTGCTTTTCTGTAGTGTTCCCCTTGCTTCCCTTCTTCTTTCCTTGTCCCCATACTTTTTTAAGTTATTTTATTAGTGGTTACCTTTGTAGTTACAATTAACATTGTAAACTAATAACCTAGTTCAACTACTACCAACCTAGTTTCAGTAGTATACAAACTCTTACTTTTTTTTTTTTTTTTAAAGATTTTATTTATTTATTCATTTATCCCCCCCTTGCTGCTTGTGCTCGCTGGGTCAGCCAACCACGCCGTGCGGGCGGGCCTGCCCCCACCAGGAGGCCCCGGGAACCGAACCCGGGGCCTCCCATATGGTAAATGGGAGCCCCACTGATTGAGCCACAGCCGCTTCCTTCTTTACTTTTATATATCTCTCTCCTTCCCCCTTTACATTGCTATTATCTCATACTGGATTTTTATACATTGACTATCCATTAACATAGATTTAAAATATTTTACATATTTGCTTGTTAGGTCATATAGGAAAGTTACAAACCAAAAGTATAACCCTACAGTACTTTATATTTACCTATGTAGTTATCTTTTTTTTTTTTAGATTTTATTTATTTATTCATTTATCCCCCCCTTGCTGTTTGTGCTCGTTGGGTCAGCTAACCACACCGTGCGGGCGGGCTTGCCTTCACCAGGAGGCCCCGGGAACCAAATGGTAAACGGGAGCCCTACTGATTGAGCCACAGCCGCTTCCCTATGTAGTTATCTTTATCAATGTTCTTTATTTCTTCTTATGTCTTCAAGTTATTGTCTTATATCCTTTTATTTCAGCCTGAAGGACTCCCTTCAGCCTTTCCTGGATGCTACACAGTATTTCATTACACTCCAGAGTTTCAAAATTGTTGATTTAGTTCCTGCCAGTTCAATAGGTGTTTGCTGGAGGGACCGATTCCTGGAACTTCCTCTTCTGCCACCTTCCCACAACCCTCTCCCCCTGACATCCTTGTTTTTAACTGTTGTAGCTTATTGAATGAAAGCAGCTGAATTTGATACAAGTTCAATGTCATTTCCCCCAAGAACTACTTATCTTTCTGGGTTTGATATACTGAACAAGCAATACCTCGTCTCATCCAAACCTTTTAGATTTATTTTTCACCCAAGAAATTTTGGATTTCAACAAGAGACCCACTCTTCTGAGTAACAACACTGATGGGGAAGTGAGCATACATATAGCTCATCTTGTTAGGCCTAGTGCATCACCCCTGACCACGTTCTGTACATGACGTCAGCACGAACTATAGTCAGTTGCTTTCTATGATCCCACAATTTGTCAACCCAAAGCTGCTGCTTCTCCTTTCCAAGGAGACTAATTTCTACACTGATGTGATTAGCATCCCTCCACAGGGTTTCCTTGGGGCCCTCTGCAAGAACTGTGCATCCCTTCAGCCTGATGTTGACATTTTCTGGAATGTCAACATTTTCTGGAATGTTGGCAGTGCCTGCTGAGAACGATCTTCATTCTCAGTAGATACAGCAAAGTTCTAGTCCATTTTTCACCCTGCTTTCAGGATGATCTTCCTAAAATGCAATCTGCATGTGTTACCTCTCAATCTTTAAATGTTTCCCTCTACCTTTAGGAATAAAATCCAAAATTCTTAGCATAATATTCAAGATCCTCTGTGATCTCACTCCTGCCCATCTATATAATCTATAATAAGCTTGTCTCTTTCTTTCTCATTCTTTTCTCAGCCTGAAGAGTTTTCCTGCCCTTCTTTCTTTGGTTGGAGCCTACTTACCTTTAAGCTCAGGGGACATCAAAGGATGCCTTTATTACCACCCTTTCCCCAGTCTAAGTTAGAACTCCTCTTTTCCTAGTGTTTTCTACCTCAACAGTTATCGGCCCAGAAGTATTCTCTGGTTTTCTCCCTAAAGAGAATGTGACAAAGAGATACCACTTCACACCCATTAGGATGGCTATTATTAAAAACAGAACAACAACAACAAAAAAAAAACCACCAAAAAACAAGTGTTGGTGAGGCTATGCCACAGAGTAATAGGAATCCTTATACATTGTTGGTAGGAATGTAGGATGATGCAGCTGCTATGGAAAATGGTTTGGCGGTTTCTCAAAAATCTAAACAGTGATGGTCTATAGTTAATAGTACAATTATAAAAATGTGCTTTCATCAGTTGCAACAAATGTACCATGTTGATGCAAGGTGTTAATAACTGGGTGGTATATGGGAATCCTGTATTTTATGCATGATTTTTCTATAAATGCACAACTTCTCCAATTAAAAAAAGGGGTGTGTGTGTTTAAATAGAATTACGACATGCCAGCAATTCTACTTCTAGGTATATAACCCAAAAACTGAAAACAGGGACTTAAATAGATATGCATATACCAATGTTCATAGCAGCATTGTTCACAATAGCAAAAGGTGGAAGCAACCCAAATGTCCATCAGCAGATGAATGGATAAACAAAAATGTTGTATACACATATAATAGAATATTATCCCGCCTTAAAAAGAAGTGAATTTCTGATAAATGCTACAACATGGATGAACCTTGAAGACATCATGTTAAATAAAATAAACCAGACACAAAAGGACAAATATTGTAATATTTCACTTATATGAAATAACTAGAATATGCAAATTCATAGAAACAGAAAATAGATTACTGGTTCATAGGGATAGGATGGCGGGAGAATGGGGAGTCTTGTTTACTGGGTGCAGAATGTCTGTTTGGGGTGATGAAAAATGTTTGGCAATGGACGGTGGTGATAGTGGCACAATACTGTGCATGTCCTTGATATCACTGAATTGTACATGTACAAGTGGTTAAACTGGGAAATTTTATGTTGTATATATAGTACCACAATTAAAATTTTTTTAAAAAAGAGAGAGCTCCATAAAGATAAGAACTAGATAATTTATCTCTGAATGCCCTGTGCTTAGTTCAGTGCCAGGCCTATGGTGGGAATCTGCTAAATGCTTATAGAATGAATTTATATTACCTGCAACTCCAGGCTCTCAGTGTTTGGTTTCCTGATGAGAAAGGAGGCACTCTCATCCCAGACAGGGGCTGAAGTTTGGGAAACAGTCTGATGGAGATGAAGGGTATGATCAGTGATTGATACTCTACTTCCCCTCATCCCTCCCACTCTTAGCCTTGCAGCATTTCCTAGTACCTTGGTTTTATGAGAAGTGTCTCCCACAGTGAGAGTGGCATGAGGGCTGGGAGGTTTGGTACCTTTTCGTAGCTGGAAAGAGAATATTGTGTTCGTTTTAAATTTGAAGCTAGTTAGGCAGATCCACCACACCTCACAAATTACATCTACAACAATGGCCATGTCCCTATTGTTACTTGACAGTCACCACCCTCATGGCCTTTGACAGACAATTCTTTCCACTCCAGCACCATCCTGGAAAATACAGGGGCCATTTACTATTGCAAATACATCAGAAGCCTCCAAACCTAAGGGAGGTGGAAGAAGGGCCAGGCTGCTATGGGGCACGGGTAGCAGATCTCACCGGCAGGTCCTCAGCCCGCTCCAAATACACAGACAGCAGGGCTGCCGCCAGTTCTGCACTCTTCTGCGTCTGGATCAAACTGTTCACCTGCAGCACCTGGGGGAGGGCACACAAGGACTGGGGAGTGGGAACTGAGATCCTGGGACCTAGAGCTAGGCATACGCCTTGAGAGTTGATAGACAAGCTAACCATCTTGTGTCCCCTCCTTCCTCCAGTCCCCTTCTTTACCTCCTCCAACTCAGAAGCAGTGGGACGGGGGGTCAGACGTTCCAGGCGCAAGTGCAAACGACCAGATGGGACATCCTCCAGGGTCAGCCACTGTGGAAGTGGGCAGGGTTAAGACTTGTGGATTATGAGGACAGAGGGACCATGAGAAAGAGACTTGGGACAAGGATCAGAAGGTAGTGTTGATTCTAATTCCACATTCACCTCATCAAGGAAGCCACTATTTAGGACTGCAGTAAGACTCACTTTACACCTGTAGAGGAGAAAGATTAAGACAATGGGGGAACAGTCAGAGCCAAGAGGCTTCCTCCCTGAGGCCAGACTCCACAGCCTATAGAGGCCTAGCCTGCCCTGCCCGCCTGGACTCCCACCATCTCACCTGCCCAAAAAGTCATCTTTATCCAGGTCCTTATCAAAGACCTCAATTTCTAGCTCTTGGCCTGGAATTGATGTGACGATCACCTAGTGAGAGAGGATGGTGCAGACAAATGGGGATTCCCTCTCTTTCCTCCTCAAATGACTAGATCCCCCCAACCGACTGAGCCCCACAGTTGGGCTCAAGAATGTACAGCTCCTGCATTCCTGGCGCTGTAGGGAAGAGTAGGGCAGGACTGGGAGGAGTTCCAGACCCTCATTTCTGACCTCAAAAACCTCATTCCAGTGAGGATTGAGATCTTCACGAACAACACGACTCCGGAAGCTTCGTCCTGCCAGTTTTAGTTTGACATAAGGGTCTGACTTGCCCTTTACCAATCCCCCCAAGAAACGGTCTTTCGGAATCAGATCCTGGGCCTCTAAAACATGGATCCGAAGCACATTCTGCAAAAGGAACAAGTGAGAGACCATATGGCAGTCAAAAGGAGGGAGCCTCTCAGAACCAGCCTGGAAACAGGCTTTGTGCACTTAAGGGTGGGCAGACAGATCCTAGTCCTTTCCAGATATGAACTCACCTCAGTTCCAAAGTGACTGTCAGGAGTAGTGTGGCAGGGTCGAGGTGGGGCATCCACACTGCTGCCTGCGTGGGGGCTCTCGCTGTCCAGGTCCCCAGCGCCAGGGGTCCCAGGCACAGTGGGGATGCACACTGCTGCTGAATCCAGGTACAGGACCTGAGAAGGGGAGTGTGACTGCCGAGTTAAGAAGATCACCACCAGCAGGCAGGTGGCTGCAGGGCAGCACTGGCTCTGGCAGGGAAACCAGAGCCCAAATCTTGAGAGGTCCCACCACACTTGCCCCCACTCTCACACCACTCCCTCCCCCAGTCAGATCAGCAAGTATTTTTTGTGTGCCTGCTAGGTGCTTCTACATATATTAGCTCATTTAATCTTAGAAGATTCCCCTTCCTTACTCCAAATACCAAGGAGTCCACAGGTTCCTCCCACTCTCAGTACTCCCTTCATACCCTCATAACCAGTTTCATGTAGAGCCTGGAGTTTGGGCCAGAGCTGCTGAGCTGGAACCACTGGTCAAGGGTGAGTTCAGGGGCGGTCAGCAGACGAGGCAGAGGCAGGGTCAGTGCCCCTAAAGTCAGGGCCCTGGAGTCATCTTTCACCTACAGGCACAGAAGGAAGGGATATAGCAAGTGAGCAGGGAAGAAGGAGGTGTTATGAGGAAATTGTAACATGACTCCTTTATTCCTGTCTGTACCAGCCACAAACCTTTTGCTCCACTCAGTTCTATCTTTTCACGGTCCTCAGCCTACTCCTTGGTCCCTTCTACCTTTGCTCATTTTGTTCCCACTACCTGGGAAATCCTCATTCCCTTTTTCTCTGCCTATTTAAAGCCTACTCTACCTTCAAGGCCCAATTAAAATCCTATTTCCTTCACAGAACCTCTCTAGTTATCCCAGTCTCTGTACCTTTCTCTAACCATCCTTAGTACTATACCATGAGTATTTTCACTCCCACTAGTTAATATGTAATGTTCTTGGATGATTTTATATAGGTATCTTGTTTAAGAAACTGATCACTAAGCTTTCTGAAGGCAGATATTGTATTTCATGCTTTCTCTTGATCTTTAAAATGCAGTGTGTCTAATTGGTACTCAATGTTCTTTTTTAAAAAACTATTTTATTGAGGCATAATTTATATACCATAAAACCCACTCATTTTAAGTATACAATTCTCAACTATTTAAAAAAAAATGACTCTAGAGAGATAAGTGGGAAACAGGTATTGTGAGTGGGTGGGTAATCTTTCTTTTTTTAAATTTTAAACTTTTTAAATACTTTCAAACTTACAGGACAGTTACAAAAATAAAGCAAGCTGCATACACAGAATTGCAACATACCCCTTTCTCCCCAGATACCCAGATCCACCAATTTTAAAATTTTGCCACATTGCTGTATCATTTCATCTAGCTATCCATCACCCTATCAATCCATCTATTTTATCTATCCATCTGTCTATTTATCAAAACATTTTCTGAAATCTTGAGTGTAAGTTGAATACATCAAATTCCTTGTACACTTACTACTGCCACGTACATTTCCTAGGAACAAGGATATTCACTTATGTATCCACCTCAAATAGTTATCAAGGTCTAGAAATTTAACACTGATATAAAGTTTATAGTCTATATTCTGTTTTCCATATGCCCCAATAATGTCCCTTACAACCTTCTCTCCTCCCTTGTTAGAAGGGTGGGTAATCTGGGTAGAGGACTGCAAATAGGGATCTAAGGAGAAGATGGACAGAAGAAATGATGCAAATTTGGGGAAGACAGAACAGGGTATTCAGGGACGGTCGGATGGGTGATTATTCCACCTGCACATCCAGCTCCTGGCTTCGAGGGTCTTGCAGGAAGAACCGGAAAGCCTCCTCCCACACTGGGCAGTTGGTGCAGTAGACAGCCTGGGGATGTGAGAGGGTGGGATGAAGGGCACACAGCACAATATCATTTTCATTTCTCCAGAAACCCCTGCCTTTACGGGGACTCTAGAGGAGATATAATTCAAAGAACAGCCCTTCCCACGCCCCCAACATAACACCTCCCACACAGGTGTCCTGGCCCACACCTTGCTCTCCTGGGTCACGTCTTGAATTGACAGTTGTACCATGGGGTTGGGTTCCTTGTTCCCCTTCTTCAGCTGTGGGGTAGAGAGTTCAGAGGTCACTATTTTGGGTGTTTCTGTGTTTATTTCAATGGAAGGAGGTAGTAACTCATCAGAATGTTTTCCCTGCAGTGGCTCTGCTCCCCTCTTTGGGACCTTTGTGTTTCAAGTTGCTGCTTCTGGAGCTAAGCATATGTGGGCATTTGCATCCTCAGCAAGGGCGGCTGTGGGAACAGGGCTCCCTGTTCACCCACTCTCAGAACCCAAACTCACAGGCAGATCCTGGGCCCGATCCAGATAGACAACTAAGATGGCAGCTGATGGGGGCTCTGGTCGAGAGGAGACTCCTCGATTCCACTGTAGAACCTGGGGGGGTGGGGAGGGTGGCAGCAGTCAGACCTTGTCTCCCCAGGCCCCTACGCTTCTAGCTACCTATTTCTCCCCTGTGAGCTCCTATTTCTCATGTTGGTTACCTGCTCCAGTTTTTCTGAATCTGGTAGTAGTGACAGCCATTCTAGCCTCAAGTGAACTTGGCCTTGCCCGCCTTGTAGAAGGAACCACTAGAGGAAGAGGCAGATGAAAGTGAGTAGAGATCAGGTACTCACCTGCCTTCCCCACCAGTGTAGCAATCATTATCTGCCCAAAGGGTGAGACCAGCCACCCCCTTCTCTTCTCCCCACTTACTTCATCCAGTACTCCAGCCTGTAATACCTTCCCTACATCCAGCTTCATTCTGACAGGGTGCAGGCAGTGAGAGGGAAAAAGGCTTTATATTAGTAGCATATCATTGACATTCCACCCACCCACCCAGAAAGAACCAGTCGATCCCAGACTCCCTTCTCATACACTCAGGAGGACACTTGTGTACGCGTGCATGTATGTATGGTAGGGGTGAAGGGGTTTGGGAAGGAAAATGATACACAATTCCAGAAAAGGATTATAATTACCTCCCACACCTTTGTAGCATTTGGGCTTTAGAATTCTAACAAAGGCAGAGACTCTCACCTGCCCAGAAAGTCATCTTTGTCTGGATCCTTGTCAAATACCTCCACCTCTATCTCCTGTCCTGGGACCTCATGTACCATGACCTGGAGAACACAGAGGGATAAGGGGCTCACGGGCTGCAGCTGGGAGGGGCTTCCAATCTCAGCATCTTCTCTCAGAACCTCCCAGAGCCTCTTTTTTTTTTTTTTTAAAGATTTTATTTATTTATTCATTTATCCCCCCCTTGCTGCTTGTGCTCGCTGGGTCAGCTAACCACGCCGCGCGGGCGGGCTTGCCTTCACCAGGAGGCCTCGGGAACCGAACCCGGGGCCTCCCATATGGTAAACGGGAGCCCTACTGATTGAGCCACAGCCGCTTCCCCAGAGCCTCTTTTCACATGGTCCCTCCTCAGCTCTCCCACCTCATAAGTCTCTCCCCACTGGGGGTTGAGTTCCTCATCGATGACACGGCTGCAGAATGTCTGGGTGCCCACACGCACAAGTGCATAAGGGTCTGACTTGCCCTCCAACAGGCCCTTCACATATTTGTCCTTGGATTTCAGCCCTCGGGCAGCCAGCAGGTGAACCCGAACAATGCCCTGGTGAGACAGTGAGAAACTAAGGAGCCAGCACAGGGTTCCTGAGAGAGGGATCTGTCAAATGGGGGAGAGGCCATACCCTGGGCAGAGGGGAACGCAACTGAGCAACATCTTGGAGGTCAGGCACTAGGGGCACCAACAACCTGTTTGGCAACACGAGGAAGGCAGCGATGGAGTCCATGATCATGGTGTCAGAGAGTGAGCTGAGGGGGGGGGCAGAAAAGAAGGTGAGATGGCCCCAACTTCCAATCTCCCCCAATTCCCAGCTCCATTTCACACAGTCAGCAGAGGCCTAATGCTGAGGGAAGTCCCATATTCAAGCTCCTTTTTGGCTGCTCTTCCACCCCAACTCCCCACCAACTGCTCTGTCCCTTCTTTGGTGCCATTCTCTGCTCTTTCTCTTTTTGCCCCTGATGAGCAGGCCTCAGCTTTCTTCATTCTCTGGCAAAATACACACCCCCACCCCAGAAGAAAACTTTTCAGGGGTATGTGCCTCATCTCTCCAACTAGGGTGCAGATTCCTGGAGGGAACAGGTTACCACCATTACTGTTTTGCATCCCTGAACCCCCAACTCAGGACTGGAACACTTTGCAGATGCTCAATCAGTGCTTGATACCTGAGTCCTGGGATATCCAGCAGATTGGTCATCCCCGTCCAGTTGATGTCTAGGGTCTGGACGGAAAGAGAAGGGGTGTAAGGACAAATCATGTGGTGGCACAGTCACACCCATCCAATAGGTGCCAGACCCCTCAGCTTTCTTGTCAATTCCTCTCACCATTCCCCATAACTGGCTATCTCGCCCTCCCAATCCTCTCTGCTTCCTCTGCCTCCTCACCCCTCCTCAATGTCTTCGCTTACCGGGCGTCGGATAAAGAACATCGACACAGCCCCCACGATAGGAAGGTTCCCAATGAGTGGCTCCAGGATCACCCGCAACACACCATGCAGCTGGGACAAGAACAAATGATGAAAGCCTTTTCCCAGAAAAGGCTCTCCACCCCTCCCAGATTTCCCCAGCCTCCGTTTTTCCAACCTCCAACTTCCCATATCCCATGAAACTTAGAAAAAAGGCTCCCTGTTGTGGGGGCCCCTGACATATGCCCCACCTGCATGCCCTTGACTCCTGCTTTGCAGAAATATTTCTTCACTTCCACATCAATCTGCACATCACCTACATAGCTGGGATTGGTTAAGGAAGAGTAGAAGGAGGATTAGTACTAAGCTGACGTGGAAGCTGGGGGATGGGGGGGTGGGGAGAAAGGAGCCAGAAATGATCAGCACTCCATTTAAGAAGCGGGAGAATGTAAGCTATGGATCCCAATTAGTGGTACTAGTCTGATGATGTTCTTTCATAATCTGTAACAGATGTTCCACAATAATGTAAGGTATTGGTGGAGGGGTATGTATGGGAATTCTGCACATTATGCATGATTGTTTTGTAAGCTCTCAGCTTCTCTAATAATAAAATTTAAAAACAAAATAAAAAGAATCTAGAAGAGTGGCAAGTGTCCTTACCTGATGGTCAAGTCCAGGAGAATCTGCTCTTTTCTTTGACCAGGGTGAACCTTGACTCCTAGGATGCGCAGTGGCTGGAGAGAGATGAAATCTTGAGAGAGAGCAGAGGGAAAAGGAGGAATGCCTGAGCCCCCCTCTAAGCCACCCACCTTCCTGGTCCCATCTCCTCCCTTTTATTACTTTTCCTTCTTCCGCACACATACCTTTTCACCCAGTTCCACTCGTGTAAATGTAAATGTTTGCAGATGGGGGTTAGATCCTCGAACAGCTGGGGCCACAGTTTCAGCCAGAAGCTTCTCCATATACTGGCCCAGAAAAGGCCAGACCTGGGCCACAATCTAGGAGGAAACAGAGATGGTCATAGGAGAGCCCAAACTTCCCTCTAAAGGCCAAGTGCCTTCAGAATCGTTCCCAGAGAGCATCAGAGACCAGAACTGGGGTGTGGCCAAGTCTGGCAGGAGGAAACCAATCCCCATTCTCCCTCCCGAAAAATAAAACTCAGGACAATCAACCCTCACCTTGTTTAGCCACTCAGCCTTTTCCACATCTGGGAAGCTGACCTAGTGGGGAAGGAAGAGACGGTGATGAGTGCACCCTCGGCCTAGAGTTTCCCACTAAGATGCTGAGGTATGCCCACAGAAGAGGGAACAGAGAGGGGTAGCAGGGCCACCTCACCCCCAAAGGTGGGGCTGGGGGGATCGACAGTTGTATTCCTCCAGAGGGTTTGGGGGCTGGGAGGCCTGTAATTTCATTCCTCCAGAGGGCTTCGGGGCACTGAAACCTCTTAAACAAAAGGTGCAGTACACAAAGTTGCTTTGTGGAGAGCTCTGGGATGTGAAATGACAGCTGCTTGGGCACAGGTGGAAGGAAGATGAAAAGGGCTCGTTCCTTTTGGCAAGGAGGTCCTGTTGACTAAGTTTGAGAAGGGACTACTCGAACTGGAGAAGTCCTGGTTCTTCTTTCTCTCAGAATGAAATTTCTACTTCAAGAAGATGAAGAGAGGAGCAGCTCCTTAAGTCGGGGAGAGACCAGAACTATTTATGCTGTGAAGGTGGGTGTTTTTTTTTTTTTTCCCCTTCCTCTTTTTATCAGAGTCCTTTTAAGTGAAAAAAGGACACCTGTGCTTTATATGGGGGATGGGGGGTTGGAAGAGTAGTTACCGTGACGAAGGGAAAGAACAGAGACGATTGCTGCCCGGACCACAAGTCTCCTCAGAGCACTTCTCCCCCTTTCCCTTCCCCAGCCCTGGGAAGCATGGCTGCGCCTTCCTAGTGCCAACTCTGATTACTCTCTTCTGCAGTCTCCCCCTAGACTGGCAATTCTGGAAGGGGCAAGAAGGGAGGGGCGGGGAGGAGCAGGGAGGGGCCGCTAACGGGCTCTGCCTCCGCCAGGCCAGAGAGGAGGCATCCGGCTCCCACACCGCAGGAGAGGGGGTGCAGAAACAAGGGTCCCGGCCCCAGCGGAGCTCAGCTCGGCGTCGGGAAAGGGTGGGGCAGGGCGGGGGCGGAGTGTGGGCAGCGGGCACTGCAGCGGCCGCACTGGCCTCCTCCCAGCTCCCCCGCCCTGCGTCCGGCAGTCGCCTACTCTGCGCTGCAGCCCCGCTGCCGAGCAGAGGCAAGAAGGAGCCGGCCGGAGGGTCGTGCAGACGCGGGGCCTCGGCAGGGCAGGGCTATGGGGCTGGCTCCTAGCGGGTACCCGGGGAGATAAGAGCCAAGAGGGAGAAGAGCCTAATGGTCTTAAGTAAGTAAAAAGTCTTGAGGAGGATAGGAAAGGCTAGGGAACCCGCGGAGCGGCAGCGGGTACGGGGCTACCCAGAAGCTGCACCGGCGCGAGCGGCATCAGCAGCGGGAGGGGCGTTCACGGCCGCTTGGCTAGGAGGGCGGACCTCGGCTGGGACGGGGTCCCCAGATGTCATTACTGCTCTTGCCCGAAAGTGGAGGAAGAAGTCCTGATTCCGCGGAAGGATCCGGATCTGGACGCGCGGCCAGGGAAGGGGTGGGGTGGGGGGCAGCCGGTCCCCAGAGAGGTGCGTCTCTGCAGGCCCGCGGCAAGCGGGGCGGGGGCGCAAGGCCTGGGGCGGCTGCCTCTGGGAGAGGGAGGGGGCGCCCCAGGAGTGAGGCGCTGGAAGGCGGCCGTGCCGCCCCGAGGGCTGAGGGGGCGCTCACCCAGGCGGGTAGCTCTCGGTGGCTCAGATAGAGGGTTTTCGCCGTGAGCCGCTCCTCGTCGTCCAGCAGCTGCCGCGCAGCCTGAAGTCTCCGTCCTTTTTCGTCGCGGACCCGACGCCAGCCCAAGTAGAGGGCGAGACCGACGACCACGAAGCCCACGCTGAGTCCCATCGCGCCGGCCAGGTAGACCGGCACCAGCACCAGCAACCGTCGCCCGAACGAAGTCAGCACCGCCAGGGCCTCGCCCGCTGCGCCCAGGCCGTCAGGTGGGCCCCCAGGGCCCGGGGGCGGCGCGGTGCACGCCGCGGGGGGCCGCCCCGGGGGGTCGGGAGGAGGAGCGGGCCGGTCGGCGGGGCCGGGGCCCTCTGCGGGAGAGGGCTCCATGGTGTCACCTCAGGGAGGACCCGCACGAGCCCGAGGCCGGCTGGAGGTGGCTGCGACCTGCGACCAGCTCCCGCTGCAAACCGCGATCCCCGGCGTGGGGGGAGGGGACCTAGGCCACGCCCCCGCCCCTGGCGGCTCGGGTTGGTCCGCGCGGGGAGACCAAGGTGGAGTTAAAAGGCCGGAGCCCCGCCCCTCCTGCGTGGGGAAGGGCCCCGGCCTCGGAGGGACGCGGGGGCCAAGATGGGCGGCCGGGATGGCTGGAAGAGGAGGAAAGGGCCTGAAGAAGGGTGTTTGACTGGCGAGAAAGAGGAGGAGGCGTGGCATGCCATTTAAAGAGAGGCGGGACCTCGCGCTCCCCCACGTGGGATTGGAGTGCCTGTGGCGTGACGTCAGGCAGAGCCGCGCCGCCAATTACCGCGTTTTGGCGAGCTGGAGTTGCGAAATTGGGATTTTGGGATTCCTATATGATCATTTATCAGCTTTTTCCTAGCCTTCATACTGAAAGCACATTCCTTATCCTTCATTTTCTTTCTGGCTGTCCTTACCAAAAGGAAAGGAAATGACCCTATTAGGAATGAAAGCGTTCGATGATCAACCCTCTCTATCCCGTCCCCAGTCCTCTACCTTGTCTGTACAGTATGACAGACATTAGAAAAAACCGGAGAATCAGAGGATTACCAAATTAAGATGATCCAGCCCTTGGGGGGGGGGCGGGGCGGGAGGGGAGAAGCATAGCTAGTAGGGTTTTATTTCTTTTTGGATATTTCCAAAACTTAGCCCATTCTATCTCCAAGAGTTAGTCAGGAATCTCTATCTCTACTGCAGTCAGATTAAAACCAAACGTGCTAAAAAAAAAAAAAAAAAAAAAAAAAAGAGGAGGGAGGGGGAGCTCAACTGCAGTGGAAATAATTTTCCAAGAGTTTCCTGATCCTGCAAATTGCTAGGATACTAAATTGAGAAATCAAGAGTAGTGAGATGATTTTCTCATTTGCTTGAGTTGGAAAGGTTTGGTATATAGCCAGGTATCGAACTAATTGTACTGTGCAGGTTCCAGAAAAAAGTGCAGAGTACATTGATGATAGCTATTATTGCTAGTTAAGTGGCCTTTGGAGGTGGGGGTGTTCTCCAGGAACCTGGAAACTAGACTAATTGGAAGCAGGGGAGGGAAGGGTTGGACATAAAGTGGAGATGACCTTTTAATGCAGTGCATGTGGGGTTTATTGTTGTCTAAAGCAGCAGGGTTACTAGTCTGTTGGGAAGAGATAAGATTCTGCTGCGGATACATTCTATCTGACTCTGCAGGGCATAGATTTCATCAGGCTGTTTCATCAAAGCTGTTTAAAACCGGTTCCTCCCCACACCCTAATCTTTGTATTCTCACTTCCCGTTCCCTCCTGGGGCTGGCAGTATTTAGACTGCTTAATTCAGTCTGCAGAACTGTATAGAAACAATTTTCGATCAGCCTCCCATATCCTCCATATCTAGAGGTGAGGGAGCAGGTAGAAAAGGAACCCAGGGAGTTTGGAGATGTATGAGTGATCTACCCCTTGAAGCAAAACTTCATCACTGTAGCAGGAAAGTGGATGAATCTTAGAGGGAAACCTCTATAAACTGAAAGTTGCTAAGCACTAGAGCAGACGGGAGGAGGGGGCTTACAGAGGTTCCTTTCCAAACTTCTTTCCTTCCTCACCCCATCATATCATTAGACCTTCCTACTGAAGGGGGACAAATGCTCACCTCCAGAAAGGCCTAGTCCCAGCTGGGGCCCAGGAGGCACAGTATCAGCAGCTGCAATGCAGGCACCAAGTAAAACAGGGTGGGGCCCAGGCCGTTGACAATCTTGCTGCCCAGGAGCCACCTGGTGGTGAGAGGCCGTAAGTGGGCAACAGGAAAGGATGGCCATTTGTTAGAGGAAGCGTCTTAAAGGGTGGGACCTAAATGAAGAGTGAGAGTACTAAGACTTCCTGTATTTGCAATCTGCATTTATATCCTTCTGGGGGAGGAAGATTAGATGTGGTACTCTGGTCCCAGTTCACTCACCAGGATGGAAGGGGCAAGGGGATTTGAAGAATTTTTTTTCCTGTATTTTTCCTCACATATTAATGGTGGCCCTATTATTGGATGGCTCTATAATTAGAATTTTTTAATGCTAAGTGTGGAGTCAGATTGCCTGAACAGAATCCTGGCTCCAGCCCTTATTAGCTGTGGAACGTTGGGCAAGTTACTATTCCTAAACTGGCTTTCTCATCTGTAAAATGGGTACGATAATAGTATCCATTGTGTCAAAGAAATATTGCATATAAAGTGAGTAGCACTAGTGCTTTGGCTTCTACTAAGCACCCAATAAATGTTAGCAAAATATTCTAGAACTCCCTGTTTATTTCCTGTGCAACAACATAGGACCTTTTGGTCCTTTATAGGGCAGCCCTTCAAATATTTAAAAATATTGGGTCTCCCTTCAGTCTTAGTTTTTCCAACCCTCCTACTGGCTTGTCAATCATCCTCATTCAGAAGTGCACACAATACTTACACAGTGGGGGACAGATGTGGCTCAACTGGTTGGGCGTCCGTCTCCCATATGGAGGGACCCGGGTTCAATCCCCGGGACCTCCCGGTAACAACAACAACAACAACAACAACAACAAAAATACTTACACAGAACATGTGGAAATGCTGTATTTACAAGCCACAGCAATAACTCTACTACCCTTGTGTAGCTCTTACAAGGGTGCCTAGAACATAGCAGGACTAAGACAAGTTCAAGGCTTTGTTTATCCCTAAGCAAAATTATTTTGGCAGGGAGGGGCCCAGTATTTTCATTAAATCAACTGACAGGAACTCTGAATATTACTCAGTATTTCCTTGTGTCAATATTGATAAATGGGCTTTTTAGATGTTTATCCAAGTTTTTTTTTTTTTTTTTTTTTTTTAAATAAGGCATAGTCCTTGGGCATATTACTAGAGACTTCTCTAACATGAATGTCCTAATCAACACTTACTCTTCAGTGTTTACTCCACCTAACTCTACTATTAACTGACCCATAATTTTTTTTTAAAATCGCCATAACTTAGCAGGTGAGAAAGCAGCTTCTGACGTGTGGAACTGGCCTGACACTTACAGCTAGGCTTCAGTGGTGCTGGGGGCTGACGTGGCACCCACAACTAGGCCATCATGTTCTCCTATTGGGCACAACCATCTCACAAAACACCAATATCAAACAGGTCACTCAGTGACTGTGACAAAGCAAGACAAAAAGGACCACTCCATAATTTTAAGCAGACAAAAACACAGTCAGTGTGCAAACCACGAAATACCAAATGTCTCCCCTCCCAGCTAAAGAATGACTGCTCTCTGATTACAACTTTAGCCTCACTCTAGTCTGCCCTTCTACCAGATAAGATTTTACCCACAGTGAACCCTATTTCCTTGACTCTTCCCCCAAATCACTTATACAAAGTCCAAATGCTATAGTAAGTTCTTATTAACACTCTCTTGCTGAGATCCACCACGGTTCCCCATGGTGTGCGCTCTTCCTCACTGCAGGAGCATTAAACCAACTTGCTCTACCACAGGTGTATTCCCGGTAGTCTTTAGCTGGAGCACATGTATACAGGACATATGTCTAGGTTCTGAATCTACCTCTTTAGAGATACTTGGCAAAAAGGAAATAGTTTGTCAGGACTTGACTGGAAAGAATTCATGTTGGTATCTGTGATCACACTCTTCTCTAAATACTCATAAGCCATTTTTTTTTTTAATAATCCAGAATTTTGACAGAAAGTCAACATTAAACTTATCAATGTGTTGTTTCTATAATCCACAAACAATATTTGTCCCCTTTTAGGCTTTAGGCCCATGCTTCCCCCCCTCCCCCCAATGACCGGCCCTGACCCAGCCCATCATCTCCAACCTCAGGTGTAACCTGAGTGATCAACTAGCCAAGAGAGGGAGGTAGCAGGAGGCATGATGGGGGAGCACAACCCAGGATTTCTATCCCCAAATCCAGTCTCACTAGATACCTGAGTTGTTTACCCTACATCAGCCATTAGGTTCAGCTATTGGGGCCCTTGGCCTTACTGGCACTTAAGTAGAATTAAAAACTCTGGTCCCATGTTGGGGCAGAGGGAAGAAAGGGAGGCTTGTGTCCCTAAAAGAACTCTCCTTTCCCCAGCACCTTCAAGGCTTTAAGGCTTAAGGCATTAGTCACTGAGGAAGGGATGGGATGGGGAGGACATTAACTGCCATCAACAACTGAGAGACAACTGCCACCTGCCCTGCTTTGTTTGAATAAGGAAAGGATCTGTCAGCTAAATAACATCCCATCTCCATTTCCCAGCACACCCACCCTCCTCAGTACCTGCCCCCCTAAATGACCCTAGGAGCCCTGGTTACCAAGGCAACCTGGGAATAGCACATGCTGAGACCAGAAACAGATGGGGCTATTTTTAAACTAGACCAGGTGGCTCCCATGCTTTTATCCCACAAAGTGCCTTTCCCACTTGGTCTTGTTCTGGGTCCCTACCCTTCTTCACTGGACTCCATCCAACCTTACCCAAGCTATGAGGGTGGGGGTCTTCTAGTCCATTGTAGCATGAGATCTCCTTACAGCTCCCATCTCCCCACACAGAATATCTAAGTAAGTTTTCACTGCCTCCATTTGATAAAAATAATTTTCTTTTATTTCTTTGGAAAGTAGCGGGCCCTGCCCTATGGATTTCCAGGCCAAGCTAAGGTAATGAACGTTCCTCCAGCCTTTGGGCACTGGAGTACTATGGTCCCCGCCTTCCCAGGGCCTCAGGAGCGGTTTCTGTATTGTCCAGCTCAATTGGGCCCCAACGTGTCTGAAGGTTCCTATCCAGCCTTTTCTCCTGGCCACCCAATTCCCAATCTTTCCTGCCTCTCCCTCTGGATATTTTTTTTTTCCTCCCTTCCAAAGCCAGGCTGGAACCTGTGCTGTGCAGAAGAGAGGACAAGACCAGGGATGTCCCCAACTTCCCATCCGGGGACACAGAGCCCCTCAGTCAATCCTTGCTCTCTGCTGGCTTCAGTCTGTACTCCCATGCAAGCCCCTTCTGTGAGGCTTGAAGGAAGATGGACAAGAGGACCCTTATGAAAGGGAGGTAAGAGAAAACACAACAGCTCAACCCTTTCTCAGAAGCATATTCCTTGTAGTCTCTTGTCCTAGTTCTTGAATGAGCCCTTCAGACAGAGCCTGGGAGGGCTAGGCGAGTGGGCGAGTAAGGGTCCCTCCACCCTAGCCCTGGGAGGCTATACCAGGGGAGTGTCCAGTAGCCCCATCAGTGAGGTATGGCCGTGATGCGCATGCTCTGGGAAGCAATGGGATAAGTCACCATGGGGGTGGTGGTGTGGCTCATTGTGATTCCTGCCAAGGGCTGGGCCATCGATACAGCCACAGGAGCCACAGGAGCCACAGATACAGCCACAGGAGCCATGGAGACCGGTGGGGGTGCCATTCCCTGGGCGATTGTTTGCGCCAGAGCAGCTGACAATGGCGTGATCTCTGGGTTCAAGTGTGGGGGTGGGGGGGGTGGAGCAGCAGGAGGTGCAGCATTAGTTGGGGGAGCAGCTGGAGCTCCAGCAGGGGCCACCAGTTCTTGCTGGGACACAGGGCGGGGCTGTAGAGCTTGGCTGCTCAGAGTAGTGTGAGTCTGGGCAATGCCATGGTTAAAAGTGGCAACAGTGCCTACAGTAGGGGCCAGAGTCTGCTCAGTGGCTGGTGCAGTGGAGCTCAGGGTCATGACCTTGGCCTGATTTCGGAACTGGGCATTTTGTTCCAGCAGCACTTCATTGGTGGCCAGCAAGTTGCTGACCTGCTTCTTTAGCTCCTCTACCCGCTTCCTGAGCATGGCATTCTCCTCCTCCAGCAGCCTGCATTCCACCCCTCGGGATGGAGCCAGATTATATTCATATGATTCAAAATGGGGGCCATCTGGGGGGCAGCATCCACCTCGCCGACGCTTGGGGCCTGGCTCATGATCCTCAAAGCCCCTGTCAGGGAGGTCGTAGATGTCATAGAGATCATGACGTCGTCCTGGTGGGACTGGGCCCGTTGAGCCCCCACCACCGGTGCCTCCTCCACCCCGAGCATCGAACTCAAAATCCCGTTGCAGGTGACGGAACTTGCACTTGGCTCCTCTCTGGCAGTCCCCCTTGAGGAAGTCACGGCAGATAGGGACTTCCTCCTTGCCATTTGGTAAATCAGCCGGCGAAAGGCCCAGGCCAGCTGCCACTTTCTGCCTCAGCCGAGGGGGGAGCTCTCCAGTCTTCTTATAGCCATCTTCATCCTCCTTGGAGCCATGGATGAATCGGCAGTTTGGGCGGCTACACTCCTTGTTCTGGAAGTCATGGCAGAAGATGAATTCATTTTTGCTTACCCCTAAGTTGGACACCTCACTCATGTCTGGATGACGATAGCGGCAACGCTTGCCTCGCTTGCACACATTCCTCAGGAAGTCTCTGCAGATAGCATCTGAGATGGCCCCACCACTGCCTGCTCCTGTCCCACTGGCCTCCTCGCTGCCACCGCCTCCGGGGCCTCCACCGCTGTTCCCAGTGCCGTTGGCATAGCTGTCCCGGTCAGGCATCCTGTTCCCCTCCAACTCAGGGCTTTCTTCTTTTTCTTGCCACCCCTGGTGACTGCTAGGAAAGAGGAGAGCTGTGTCAAACAGGTGTCCTCAGAAAGGCCACCACTCTTCCCCACTATAGAGTAGGGCAGCCCAAGAGGCAGGTCAGAAGGGAAATGGCTTTGGAGATAAGAATCTAAGGGACAAGAATTCTAGCTGGAACGGCTGGCTCATCAGAAGTCCCTCCCAGGCCCTGTGCACCTGGTCTGGGTCAGAATGATTCACACTTGCCTGGCTAACAGAGGAGGGGGGAGATGGAGGGAGAGCTGGGTTGAAGCCACCTCATCTCATTAATGATGTTAGGCCAAGGAGGGGGTAAGGAAAGAACAGTACTGGATTTTTATATCCACTTCTGAACTGACCTTATAAAAGTTGTGAAAGTGAAATTAAAACTGCTGTCAGTGTCTTAATACCCTGGGAGGAGACTAGAAATAGTAGCCAAGATGGGCTGGTGAGCTACTAGGGCTGTGGATGATGAGGACACTGGTGACAAAACAAATTTTCATTAACCCCTTCCCCATGGGATCTCAGGTGAGGGCTCTGCAAGTGTCAAATCTCTAAACCTCAAGAAATCCTGGGTGAAGAAACTGATGTAATCAGCTGGAGAGCGGTTCCTAAACCTGTGTCATTTTTCAGTATTCTCTCCCCACCAACGTTCAACCTCACTGAAACTAGCCCCCACCTCTCCCCATTCCAGGGGAGGAGTTCTACAACTGAATCTCTACTTCTAGACCCCAGGACAAAACTATTTGTGGCAAGGCCAAGGGGGAAGGAAGGAGTTAATTTCACAGAACAAGTGACCTTTCTCCATTTCACACCCCCCCTTCCTGCCCTCCCATGGAAGATTCCACTGACATCAAACCACACCATTCCTCACCCCATAAAGATCCTCTTTATTTATAGACTCCATAAAAGCTTTTTAAATCTCCTCTTTCCCAAGAGACCTCTGGAATGTCAACCCACTGCCCTGGTTCTAACCCTCTTCTCTCCCCACCCAAGATTGGGAGTCCCTACTACCACGTGTCTGACCTAGGAAACCTTTCCTTGGCAGGGTTCAGGCTCCCCCTGCTGTCTAAAGGGGAAAACTTCATATCGTTTTCCCAGGGAGTCTTTCTGATTTCTTTGGCCTTGACCTCCCGGGATTGCCTTGACTCTGCCTTCAGATCCCCCTAAAATGAATAGAGCAGACCAGAGACTTGAATTACAAGAGAATATGTAAAAGAAGAAGGGTCCTTTTCCTCCAAAGGGATGTAGACCCAAAATAATAGAAACGAAGAAAAGGTAAAAGGTAAGATACAAAGTTTTACTAAAAAGGAAATGACCAGGTGAAGAATAAATTCCATTTATCCAAGTCTGATTCATGTTGCAATCCCACCATAAGTCGATAATGCTTATTATAATACTCCTCCCCACCCCACGCTCCCAGGATTGTTTGATACCTGAGGTAGCTCAGGTGAAGTCCGGGGCTCCTGTGGGTCTCCACGTCCACATCACTGCTGGGTTCTGAACAAGAAAAAACAGAAACTTGGGTGGGAAAAGGGGTAAGAGTGGAGGACTATAGGGTAGTTGTCACAAGAATAAGTCTGACAAAACGGCGAGAGTTCTGGGCACTAAGATTTCCTTAGGGTCCAAACTGCACTTCATCTGTCAAAGGGAGAAGTCGCCAGTAAGAATGAGGGCTGAAACTAATTCAGAGGGGCTGGGAGGATGGAATGGAAAACCAGCCCTGAGTGAACAAAGGGTGAGGGGCATTCTGCCTCAAGCTGAAAAAGGATGTGGGGATCAGAGCCACATCTTGGGGTTAAGAATGCCGAATGGGGGAGCCGTGCAAGGGCAAGGACTGACAGTACAGCAGGATGGCACATTAGATTTGGGGGCGGTGATTATGACGCTTCGCAACACCTGAGTTTGCGGGTCCTAGTAGTTTTCCCCTAGCAAGTCGTCTAGATTGGCAGGTTCGGCAAAGTGCCGCCGGCGCTCAGCCGTGGACGAGATGAATAAGACACTGCACGATGTGGGGTGGGGGACTCAGGTAACATCAAGCTGAGGGGATGGGCAGGGTGTGACGTCACGGAACTGGCGTTGGCTCGCGAAGCCGGGTCAGTCAGAAAAGGGGCTCGGAGCTGGGGCGTAAGGAAGAGCCGGCTCGGTCTTGGGGGGCCAAGCGTGGCCCTGGCCAAGCTCAGCCGCTGAGCCGGCCCCGACTCCTCCCCTACAGGCGCGGCCTCCACCTAAGTCTCCCGCCTCCCTCACCTGCCGCCGCCGCCGTAGTTGCTGCTGCCGCCTGCCGGTCCTCTAGCTTCGACAAAGAGCCGCCCACCCTACCATCCTTCCGCTTCCTGCGGAAGAAATACCGCTCTAGCCACCGGACCCGGAAACATACTCTATGGTGTGCGAAGCTCCCAGTAAGCTTTGCGTGTCACCATGGTAACCCGACACATCAGCGCTATTACAGCGCGATAGGCTGCCAGACACTGCGTAGGGATAATAGGGAAGGTGGGGTATAACCAGCAACGCCCCCAAACTTGCCCATGTACCACCCACCATCCTTCAACTTGCCCCCACGTTCGAACTACACCCTTTCCCAACAGAAAAAAATCACCTAATTATCTACCAGCCCAGGGTCAGATATTCCTCGCACCCCAAGTCCAGGGCTCTGTAGCCTATGTGACTTTTCTTGATATCCTCCATTGCACGTGTAGTGAAAACGTGAAAAGGGCACACACACGTACCGACAGACTCCCCACCCAATGGAACCGTAAAAACCACGTAACAGACAAGATGATTTGATTCTTCAGCTAAGACAGCAGAAGAGATGATTTATTTTACACGTGTTAACACTCGGTCACAAATGAGAACAGAACTAGTCCAGAATGTCACAGGTCCAGCGCAAAGGACCAAAAGGACTGCTTTGGTTTGAGCAAGATGGGTCTCTCAGAGGTGTTCACGAAGTTTGACGACCGTTGGGAGTTCTAGATCCACTGTGAAGAGTACTAGACAGTAGCATGCAGTCAGTAACCTGTACCACCGTCCCGGGCCTCTGGCATTCCATATTCCTGATCCCCTAAGTCTCCGTGAGTGCACACGCTAACACTTTATTTGGACCTCTGCCTCATCTTTCTTCTTTTGCGCTTCAGTCTGCAAAGTAGAGACACAAAATAAACCAGAATCCAGTCTTTGCCCTCAACCTCAGAAGCCATGTGCATACAAGACATGGGTGGTAAAACTGTTATGGTCCACTTCCCTCCTCCTGTGCTACTAAAGTCTTAACGTACCTGCGCATTCGCTTCTTCCTCCACTGGCAACCGATCATAACAGAGGTGGAAATAAAACAAGAGATCAATATTTTCTCTACAGGTTTAGGCAGGGACATCATGAACAGTAATATGACCAAATATGAACGCTCGGTAGCAGAAATCGCATCAATTATTTGAGCCCCCTTCCCCCAGACGTAAGTCCGGTAGCCAGCGTGTAGTCTTCTACCCTATGCTCCTCCCCAAAGTACCTCCCCGCCATCTCCCCTGCTGCTTCTTTCTCTCTCAGTAGCTCTTGGGTACCCCTGAAAACACAGCGGCTCGGGAACCATGGCGGACTTCCCCTGCCTTAGTCTCCCCTTACTGGAAAATCCCTACCGCCCAACATGCTATTCCGGACCGCTCACCTTGGCTCTCATGGTGCGGAGGTTTCTGCCGAAAAAGAGAAAAAGGAGACAGTTAGTTTGCTAGGAAGATGGTAAGCTCAGAGGCCAGATGTTTGTAGATTGTACGCGGAGCCCGAATACAGATATGACACCTACCCAAAAAGATGGCGCTAAGGCCGAGAGAACGCCAGAGTCCCGCCTACAGCTATTTAATAAAGCGCTCAGTGTCGTCACTTCCGCTATCCCGCCCTTCCCCGGGGGGGGGGCTGCACGAGGGGAGTAATAATGGCGTCCGGCACGTCTCTGATTCCGGTAAATGGTGTGTTATTGAAAAGAAGCGTTATAGACCCCCTTTTGTTAAGAGTTCTTTTGGAAAACAAAGACTATGTTGAAATCGAGTTATTTCAATGTGTCCAACTTCCCTTTCCAATATGGGATCAAGGGGTGGGGACGAGAAAAGGATGACTTCCACTTTCTCTCATTGCCTTATGAGAGTTAGTTTCCATTTTACTATGGATTGATATAAACTGTACCAAAAGTTCTAACTTTACTGCTTTGCCTTATTTTCTGAAATAACTTGCTGCAGGAACTTCCGTAGGTCCTAAAATGTCAGAACATGGAAAGATATAAAGTAGAACGGGAAAAGCTGTCATACTACGAAAAATATACTATTATAGATTTTTTCCTAAAACCACCAGTGAATGAAATATCAGACTAAGGTCTTTCCCCACAATACCCGAGGCAAAATGTCACTGGACATTACTGGCCGCAATGCATCATTTATTCAGAAAATATTTCATAGATTCTCCCCCTATGTAAAGTGAAGATCAAACCAATGGACACAGGGGAAGCAAGGATTAGCTAAATATCCAAGGCAAGAAAAAGTCTCACGGCATGGTCAGGTCAGAAGCACCTGAAAAACAAATAGAACCTCAAGGATTTGGCTACGAGAAGTTTGAGTAATGAAAGATGAAAAAGAACTCTTTAAGAGTTAACCAAACAGCTTTATTCAGTTAAGATACTGCAAGATTGTTATAATCCCTCTTCCTTTTGCTGGTTTCTCTTTAAAACTTATACAGTAACACTGCACTTTTTAAACTGTGGACTAACAGTTTTAAAAATTTAGGGTCCTTGTTCCACGAGTGTAAATTGTTCTAGTATTATTGCCACCAGAATATCACAAGTTTGTGAATACAAATATAAAAAAAAATTCTACACTTAAAAAGTCTATCAAGATTTCACCTGTTGATACCCTACTAGTCTATACTCTTTGAGGGGGCCCATACCCAATCTTGTTCTTTGTACTATCTCCACATCAGCAGTGTATCACATATAATAAAATTCAAATCTAACAAGTATCTGCCTAATCTGTCAGGCATTGAAAAATAGCATAATACCAAAAAGGCATTCTTCTTGACTCCTTAAATTAAAATAAACTTGTATATAGTGGTTTATTTTTTGCACTCTGTCCTAGTCATGAACAAAGTGCTCAGCAAGTGATACATGTCTACTTTTTGAAAATTAAATGACCATCAAACCCTGATCTTCTGTAACTTACTGTATCTTAATTGAGCAAACACAGACTCTCTTCCCCAACCCAAAGTATAACTTAATTTAGGAATATAGAGGATGGCACTGTAGAAACTTCCAATCACTTTAACTGACTTTCATCAAATAAGAGCAGCATACAAAGGCATATCATTATGAGCAAATCCAAATTTATTTCAACGCCATCTCATTTTCAATGTGTTTAAAAACCTTATAAATTAATGGGAGCCCTAATTCCCTGGGACATGTCGCCAGAGGTACTGAAATTCATCACCTTCCTTTCCAAACCCCCAGCAATTCATCCAATTCAAGTCCACAGCTTCAGAAAGCCAGGAGTTGTTTCTTTAGTCAATCTGCTCCTCTGGTTCTTGGTCTTTCTTTCAAGGGGAGAGGTCAAAATATCTCAAACAGGGAACAAGACATGAGCTTCCTGCTCAGGTTTGTGTAAGATGGAGCAAAGGAGGAACCCAGTGACTCCAGAGAAAGGACAAGTTTCACAAAGATTATTCTTTACAGCTTTGTGAAAATGGAAAAAAAAAAATCTGCAGAACAAAAAATGACTAAGAAGATTTACAAACGAGGATCCATTTGATGGTTGAGAATTGGTGGTAAAGGCTCCACCTCCTAAAAACAGGAGGGGCCTGAGCAGAAGCCTGGATCACAAGAGCAATCTGCCATATTGAATAAAAACAATCTGAAGAATTAGCTCTTCTATTTTGAGGCCAGATAAAATACTGAGGGACTGGGGAAAAAGAGGAAAAAGCCCAACAGATGGGAAAATGCTGACATTGGAGTGGTATAAAAATTTCAGCTGAGTTTTTAGTGGTGGCTGATTTAGCCTCCTACCTGTTCTGTTGTAGGGCCACAAACCTTGACCAAGCAGAGAGTAGTAGAAAAAGGCTAGAAAGAGGGGCTTGAAGACGATGGATTTTGACTCCTGATTTTATTATTCAATCTCTTTTTTCTATTTAAAGTAGTCTTCGGTGGCTGGGAAGACTGGCCTCCCAAGACCAGAGTCAGTTGGAGCTGGTTGTTGTTGGAAGGGGGTGGGTTGGGGGACTGGGATGGGGGCAGGGAGACCCTGCTCTGCTGGCGGTCCTGGGTGGAGAAGACGAAATGCACTTCACAGAGCCTGGGGTGTGGAGGGAAGGGGATGAGGCAGGAGCGGCAAGCTGGGGAAATGGGACCCACACCTCAGTCCCCAGCTTCATTCTCTTCTAGTGTTTCCCCACTGGTGGCGTTCTCTGCAGTCTTGGAGGCCTGTAATTGGTGAAAGGAAAGATAAGACTTGTCAGTTTCCAACTATTTGGTAGTATCCGGGGGAACAAAGACAAAAACATCTTAATCCTCTAAGGGGAGCAGAGATGGCTCAAGCTATTGGGTGCCTCCCTCCCACATGGGAGATCTGGGGTTTGGTTCCCAGTGGCTCCTAAAAAGAAGAAAAGCACACAACGAACAGACACAGCAGACATGAGAACAGACACAGCAGACACTGAGTGCAAACAATGAGGGTGGGGGGAGAAATAAATAAAAATTTAAAAATCATTTAGGGTAAAGACAGAGAAGAGAGCAAATAAGGATATATGAAAATCTATACCCCACCATCTCCAGGAAGGTGGAATAGAGAAGGATATGATTCACCCTGCCAGGGAGGGATGATTATAACAAACCTTCTTTTTTTTCTTTTTCTGGGTTTTCCGACTTGCAGAACTCTGGAGGAGGGCCTGGAATGTAAGAGGAAGGCAATAAATTATGAATAACGTGAAGAAAACACCACGTGTTACTCTCAGTATGGTAACTCTTTTCAGGACTTTGCTGACATTAAGCCCTCACTCCCAGGACAGGTGCCATGTGCTCACCACTTTCCATCCACACTAACCTTTAGCTCTGCATCCTGGACCTCCATCTCAGACTTGTAGAGGTCAGGTTCGAAGGGACCACTGGTTATCCGCATGGGGCCATTGGGCATGAGCAGAACTGTAAATTTAAACTGGGCAACAAATTCACCTATGGAGAAAATGAAGAGTTTTAATAAAAATGTTCCTTCTACATACATAGACGCTCTTTCCCTGAAGTTATGGGGGGAGGGTATCATATAATCAAGGAGTGAAACCACTTCTTAAAACTCACCCTCCTTCTCATAGAGAACATTAAATGGTTGTAGCAGTTCATGTTTGGCGCACTCCACCACACCCATTCGGGCCTTCTTCTCATCTTCAAATGCTCTGGGTAGGGAAATTAGAATTTAGATATCCTTAACTTCCCCTCAAATCTTACCATTTTGCTCATGATTATTATTTATTTTTTAGGAGGTACTGGGGATTGAACCCAGGACCTCGTACATGGGAATTAAGTGCTCAAACCACTGAGCTACACAAGCTCCCCAAAAATAAAAATTTAAATAAATAAATAAATGTTTTAAAGGTGGTACTGGGAATTCAATCCAGCACCTTGTCCATGAGAAGCAGGCACTCAACCACTGAGATACACCGGCTGCTGCTCATATTTTTAAACAATTCCTACCCTTGGGCCAGAAATTATTAAGATTGATTTTTTCCATTACCTTTCATGAGGGAGAGGGAAGATAGTGTGTGTGTGTGTGTGTATACATACTACAAGTCTAGGCAGGAGGGGAGAAGAAGTGGTGAAGGATGAATAGTGTTCCTGGGAGCATGGTCTATGAGTCAGTCTGGTTCCAAGATATGTCCTTACTAAGGGCAGTACCTTAAAGTAAATGGCATGGCATCAAAACGTCTTTCCACCTCACTGAAGAAGGCACGTGAAGTTTTCATTTTCAGGCCATATTGTTTAGAGGGGTCTCGTTTGTAAATGGTGGTTCTCTGTCCTGCATCCTTAGCCTAAAAGAGAAACTAAGTCACATTTGGTCTAGCACTCTTCCAACAAACCCCAAGTCGGCCCTCTTTGCTAGCTCTGGTAAACTCTCCTCACCTTGCCCTCTCCTGAGCTGACAAGAACATCCACAGCATATACTTCATGTACCTCAAATTCAGCCTTTTCATGGTCTTTCCTAAAAGAAGTATAAGGAAAAGGAACCATTAAGAACAGTAAGTCGATCCTGGGAGTTTGGAAGAAAAAGTCAATGACTGGTATGGTAGAAGATGTGGGGTGAGATGGCACCTACTTCTGCTGATCTGTGGGGTTCTGGATAATGGTTTTCTCTCCATCGATGACATGTTGCTTCAACTGGTGTGACAGCATACCTGTAGATAGGACAAAGCCTATGGTACCAGCCATCTAGAATCCAAAAAGGTTTCCTAATCCACCCACCCTAGGTAGTTTGAGAGAACAGGCAATGAGAAAAAAGTAACTGTCTGGCTCTGGAAACACATGGCACTGAGGTTTCTGGCCTAGACTGAGCTAGAGCCAGCCAGGGGGATACCCAAGAGGGCAAAATCCTTAATTCTGCTATACCACTCATTCTTAGACCCTCAACCCTCAAGTTATCTGAGCTCTCACCTTCTATTGGCGTGCAATTAAATGAGTGGGCAACTTTGTTCCAGGCTTCTGTCACTTGTGTGTTCTACAAGTTAAACAAACAAACAAACAAAAAACAAATAAAGTGAGAGATCAGGGGCTATGTTGCCATTTTGAGAATAAGAAACAGAATAGCTGAGAGTTCTAATATCCTCCACCTAGTACAATGCTTCTCACTGGTTTTCCATTTCAGAGCCCTATCATCCCTAAAGTCTAAAAATACCTTCCATTTGTGTATTATTTTATAAACATGTTACAAAGGTGAATTAAGGGGGATCTATAACCCAATCTAGAAGATGAGGAAACTGAAGCTCAGAAAGATTAAATGATTTGTCCAGGGTTAAATAAGCATTAAGTGGAAGAACCTGGTTATAATCTTAGGTTTTCTGATGACAAGTCCAGTGTGTATTTCCATTATAAATGGTATTCTAACCTGTTGGGAGGGGAGAGCAAACTCAAACATGACCTGATCCTCTAAGCTATGGTTCTTAGACAAAGAAAAAAGTGAATAACAAAGCTAATATTTATGTGACAGGTACTATATGCTAAGCACTTTACATGGATTATCTCAATTGTTTCAACAATCCTGTGAGAATAATGCACAATTTTGTTTTGCCCCTTTTACAGATGAAATTTGAGCTCAAGGTTACTTTAAAATAGTAAGGGCAGTAACAGTGTATGAACCCAATCTAATTTTACAGCTATATACTACCCACTACATGACACTGCCTTCCTGTGAAGACAAAAGAGTAATAAATATATAATTAATTTTTTTTTTTTTTTTTTTTTTTTTTTTTTTTATTTATTTATTCATTTATCCCCCCCCCTTGCTGCTTGTGCTCGCTGGGTCAGCCAACCACGCCGTGCAGGCGGGCCCGCCCTCACCAGGAGGCCCCGGGAACCGAACCCGGGGCCTCCCATATGGTAAACGGGAGCCCTACTGATTGAGCCACAGCCGCTTCCCTAAATTTTAAAATAATGTAATTAAGTAATAATGGGGATGATACAAATTGTTTTAAGAGCAAAAGAATGACATGCAAGAGAGCACAGAAAAGGAGAGAAAAAAAGGACAATGCTTTAACTATATTGAACACGTCTCCGAGTATTAGAGAAATGTTTCCACTAACAATCCAACATGCTTAATTGTATTGGTTCTCATTGATTAAACTACCTTTTGGCCTCTCTGGCCCCAGTTTACTGGTACTATCACCTCTCTCTTGCCCCTTTTTATGATTTGACTTTTATAAGCTTTTACAATTAAATGAGTTTTTGTATCTGTGTTCTATCGTAAGCTACTTACCTCAAATTATTTTGGGGAAAGAGGCACATAGAAACAAAAAAGGAAGGATTTCTAGGAAGATCCTTCTATGAGGAAGGGACTATATATAGCCCCACATACCTTGTACAGTACTGCCTACGGTAGGCACACAAAGAGAGTTAACTGTTGTTCAGTGTTAAGCTCTTTAGCTCCTGTCTCTTCTAAGAAATCCCAATCTAAGATGTTGCTAATAAGAAAACTGTTGTCTTTTTTTTTTTTTTTTAAATGATAAGGGGGCTCTGGGGAAATTGGCAGTTCAATATACAATAGCTACAGGTGTTGCATCTTTAGCTTTTATTTATTTATTTATTTATTTTATTTTTTAAGATTTTATTTATTTATTCATGTATCCCCCCCTTGCTGCTTGTGCTCACTGGGTCAGCTAACCACGCCACGCGGGCGGGCTTGCCTTCACCAGGAGGCCCCGGGAACTGAACCCGGGGCCTCCCATGTGGTAAACGGGAGCCCTACTGATTGAGCCACAGCCACTTCCCTCTTTAGCTTTTAGAATTGAACAAAATAGCTTACCTGGTTTCCAGGTTTGACCAGGCGTAAGGCAGCCTCAGCACAAAGGTGAGCTGCCTTAATGACATCTGCTTTCCGCCCTGTTACTGGGGTCCCCTGTAGAGAAGAAAATGTTATCAGTGCCTTCCTGGCAAGCTCTTCAACATGGCTGGTCATCCAGTTACTATCTGTGTGCCTATTATGTAATGCCAGCCAACAAGCAGGAAAGAGAGCAACCTTTCTCCTTTTGCTTTTCCAGATACTCTCTCAAAACTTATATGGTAGGGAGGGGAGGTAAGAGGCAAATGGCAATGCATGACCACCATACCCAAGTTGATCAGAAAGCATTCATATAAAGCCACCTACCTTAGCTGCATCAACCACAAAAGTGTGAGCCACATTAGCAATGAAACCATCCACATGGACCCCAAGGTCGCTGAAAAGACAAGAACAGAGTACAGTATTAGGAATTGGCACTCTGTGAGTGCTTAGGAAGACAAGTGCTCTAAATTGGCTTAAGCTTACATTTTTACCAAGTCCCCTTCCTTGAGAATATAATCCTGGTCGCTCTTCAAAGGGGAGAAGTGACACACACAGTTATTTACTGAAATGCTGGTGGGAAAGGCAATACCTGTCAAAAGAAAATCATCATCAGCCTTACTTGCCTTGTTCTCTCTCTTGGAACCCTGGTGCCCCTCAAACAAAAATATTTTCTTCAGGGTCTTACGTTTATTCAGTTTGGGTTGGATAGGAAACCACTTATATCTATCCCACCTGCCATTCCAAATTTCCAAGTAACTCAACCAGAGCTGGAATGGGGGTGGTTGTACCATTAAAATGGAAAACAAAACAAACAAAACACAAAAAGCATGCAGGACCAGAAAGGACTTTTTATATATATATATTTTACCTTTCTTCATTTCCTTTTCTTTCTTGAAGATTTTCCCTGTTTCTTCCATAATCGTGGCATCACCTTTCTCACACAGGCTCAGTACTGACACACCTGAACTGGAAGCTTCCACCAAAGACCTAAGTACTCCTGGTGAAAGAATCCCATGTCAGCTCTACAGTGTTGTTTAGTTACCACCCAAGTAACACTTAGAAGCTGGACTTGGATGTTTTTTTTTTTTTAATTATTAGAAAAGTTGTGCACTTACAAAACAATCTTGCATAACATTCAGGATTCCCAAACATCATCCCAACAACACTTTGCATTGTTGTGGAACATTTATTACAAATGATGAAAGAACACCATCAAAATATTACTGCTAACTATATTTCATATGGACTCGGGATTCTTCAACTATCAAGTGACACTGCCCTGAAGCTGACTAAGGGAGTAAATTTTGCCTCTTGGAATGTACCCACCTATAATCTCCAACTTCTACTCTCCTTTCCTAAAAAAGGTCAACACTCCCATACATAATGTGACACCTGGATATACACTATCGCCCTAGACAAGGCCTTAGACTCCTCAAAGATGGAAGAACAGAGTTTGTGAACTTCAGGGGCTCCTGCCAAGGTATACCACATACTTGTAAAAGCAGACCGGAAGAAATTTATAGGCATCAGGGACAACAAGAAGGTAGAGCTGCTGATGCATTGTTAAATGTTACCTTCTTCATTTCTCAGCCCCCGCCCCCCATTTAGGTTTTAATAATCTCAATTTATGCTGATTTATTTCTTCAGAAACAAGCATATAAGCCAACAGGGCATAATCTAAGGTCCCTGGGCTTTAGCGGGCTCATGGTATAGCTTTCAGCTTATCTCAAAGAAGCATGTGACCCCAAAAAAGTCCAAAACTAGAATCTAGACTCACAACTGCCTCAGCAGTTTATAAATTGCAAGAGAGAAACTTTACTGATTGAAACACTAGTATTAAATACTAAAAAAGTACCAAAATGCCCATTGTGTTAATACTCTAAATACAAACACTAAACGACTATTGTGTCAGCAAAACATTTTTCTGTTCACTGGGTGCCCTGCTCCATGGCCCATCCTGAACTACCGGTTACATTTTTGAGATCTGGCCATAGGACCAAAGGCATTCTAAGTACTTTCTCCCCAACTATCTTTTCTGTCAAAACCATTTAAAAGTCAAACGACAAGCAGTTTGTCTCCCTAACTAGGTTTTTAAATGGAAAGGTGAACTGGAAAGAGTAAATAGAAAGTGACACCCCTGCTTAGTGTGTCAGGCAGCTGGTGAGAAAGTCAGCACAGTCCTAGTAAGGTCGCCTTCTGACAATCCTGAAACCAGACCCCCCTTTTCCATTCTGTTCACAAGCTTGGTTTGGTGGGAGGGGGCACCTCAAAACACTCCCAGAGATGTCAAGTCCCTGAGAAGAATCAAGTTCTTAGGATAATTAAGGCTATCTGGAGATTGGTGGGACGATAGTAATGAATAACTTCTAGAAAAGCCAGGTAAATCTCCAAGAGTTGAGTTACAAGCTCCAGGAGTGACTTCCAACGGTCTCCAGAGCTGCCAGCTGACTCAAGGGTTGGAGGGGGTCCCGCCCAGGGAAGGAGTTGAAGCAAAGGAAAGAGTGCAGCAAAGCACGTGGTGGGAAAGCTGGTGTCAGGGGCCGTAGCGGAGGGAGAAGGGAGCCAGCGATCCGCACGGGGGCCCGGCAACACGTGTAGGCTCAGCTCCTGACCCAGCCGCGACAAAACAGTGGGGCGCTTCCGTCGCCAACAGCTGGGCGCTTGCTTTTTGAGGTGGCTTCGCCGCTGCGAGAATCGAAGGAAGCAGGAATCCGGACCGAGGCCAGCCTACTCCGGTCCCCCGGCAGCTCCGTTTCCTCGGCGTCGAGAGGGCTAAAGGGTGCGAGGGTGCCGGGCAGGGGATGCGCCTTGCCTCCTTACCAACAGCCTAGGGTCCAAGCCGGCCGGGGTACCGGCTCTGCGCTCTCCCCTGCCGCCGGCCCTCACCTCCAGACACCAGCCCAGGCCTGGCCGCTCAGATCCCAGGCACAGCTCTGGGTCTTCCCACCACGCCGCTTCCAGCGGACCGGCGTGGGCGCCCCGAGTAGTTCACTCCGCACGACCTCGCCGCTCCGGCCCCATCAGAGCCAGTCTGGCCTCGTCCCCCTTGCCTCGCCCCCTCAGCCTCGAACCCCGGAACCCTGAGGCCGCACTCACGGTTGGCGATGTCGCCCCCCATCTTATACTTGGTCACGACCAGGTCCTCGGCGATAGTTTGCTCCTGCTGTTCGTCCTCGCCCGACATCTTCCCTCTACCACCACCGCAGTCCTGTTTCCCCTGAGTCGCCGCCTCTGCCTCCCTTCTCAGCCGCAAGCTGTGGCCAGAGCCCCCTCGATCCGCGAGCTGAGAGCGAACGAAAGCGCGAGCAAGCAAGGGAGCAGGCGGGCGGGCGAGAGGGAGAAGCTGAGAGCGCGCGGGCTAAGGCGCAAGGCACGCTGGGACAACGAGTCCTTTCCGCCACCAGTCTCTAGCCGCCCTCGTGGACTCATGAACTACAACTCCCAGCGTGCCTCTCGCGCCCCTACGCCAGGCCCTGGGGCCTTGCCCTCCGAGAGCCTCGCACGCCGGAATCGCCCGGCACGCTGGGAAGGGTCAGGCACCGGCGGGAAGGCGGAGCCGTTGTGGGAGCGTGAAGCGAAGCGTGATCACTCCCGGAAAAACCACATCTACCAGGAGCTCAGAGCGAGAACTCCTAATAGAGGAGGGCAGGCTGAGGGGGAAGGGGCGGGGCCACAGCGGCGAACAGGGTTTGGAGGCCGAGGGGCAGGGTGGAGCCGAGGTGAGAGGGCAGTCTTCACGCACGGCGGTGAGGTTGTTCGCGTCCTTCCCCGGACCCCTGGGGCGACTGGTGAGACCGGCCCAGCCGGTCCAGTCCAGTTCCCCGACGCTGGGAGATGGGGAGGGGCCGAGTGGGTGTTGAAGGAGACCAAGGTGCGGAAAACTGGGGCTAACTTGGGCGGCCAGACTGCGGCGGGATTACGCATTTAACTGCCTCCCAACCTGAAGGCCCACGCCTACTGGGGTAAAATAGCACTGTTATTGGAGCAGCAGGCTTTCATGGCACCTGAGGGAAGTTCAGAGACTTGGTGACCACCTCTGAAGAGAATGAAAGTTCTTGACGCAACTGGGAGTTTCAATATTTCCCCCAAGGAAGAATAGCAGAATATAGAACTTTTTCTAACTTCCCCAGGTGTATCCAGTTGTCCCAAAGATTCCTGGTGAAACCCTTAAATCGAGCTCTTAACCTTTTTTGCGCCACAACCCCTTACTAAGTCTACATTATACTGTGTGTTATTTAGTAAGTATATCACACCGGCACCAACACCTCCCCACAAGAATGTTTTTTTGAATTTCCGTTCAAACTCATGGACTCCTTGTTAAGTACCCCTGCCTGAAAAGGAGTGTGGGTGATGTTTAAGGGAAAACAAGGGAAAGTATAGCTGGAGAAAGATGCATGGGACAGAGTAGGACCATGGAAGGCAGTATGCCACGTCACCCCTGAAGGGAGGAAAAAAAGAGGTGGTCTCTTATCTTACACACTTGTCCTTCACTTGACAGTAGAAGCTGAAAAAAACTTTGGCATTTTTATTCAGACATGTATAAAAACAGAGCAATATGACATTTTCCTTCAGGTTCCCACCCCAAGGAACAGAGGTCTGGAGCTGGGTCCTCTTTCTATCCCAACTGGAGGTTTTTCACTACCAGATGAGATTACCTCCTAAACATGGATCTTGGGGACCCTTGTGAATCTGTCGTTGGGTAAGGAGTAGAGCTCATTTACAGGACATGTGAGCTATGATTTACACAAAGATGTCCAGTTATTTTTCCTTCTGGCCCCCTCCGCTACTTCCTGAGATGAGGGCAGGGGTGGAGGCTATGCTTGGTGGGATTAGATCTGGTTCAGTGCAAAAGCAAGAAAACAATGCCCTTATAAGGGCTCTGACTGACTTTTATCAGTTTTCCTTGATACCTTAAAGATCACATGAGTTGGAATTAGGAAGATTTTGAATCCTAGATCTGCCTCTTAATTTACTTACTCTCTTTAAGGCTCAGTTTTCTCATTTGTAATTGAGATAATGAAAAAATAAAAATAAAAAAAAGAATGTAGGTAAAGTTTAGCATGATGCCTGGCTCGTAGTAAAAGCTTAATTAATGGTAATCATTAAGATCTACTTCTAACCTCTCTTTATTTATGCCATAAAATTTTAAGCTTCCCAGTTTTCCCAGGAGGCAAAAGGTCATAGACCAAAAATTTTATTTTCTCCTGCCAGGTATTCCCACCTTTCCTCTTCCTGAGGACAGTATAATGGGAAACAGGCACACTTAAGAGTGTACTCCCAACAAGTCAGAGCCTGAGAGAAAGGGACATGGGGAGTAATCCTTCATATTTCCAGGGGAGTCTCCTGAGGAAGCTGGGGAGTGGGACTGGGAAAGCACACAAAAATAGGGAAAACCTTCTCCTTTCCTGGGGATGGAAAAGAGAAGAAAGTGCAGAACTGGTTACACACCACAAGAATTTTGTGTCAAAGTGTTTAAAAGCCTCCAAAGATTGAATGGAATTGTCTCGGACTAGGGAAATGGGGCTGAAACCTGCAAAGGAGAGGGAGTAGGGAGAAGAAGGGTACCCTCTAGAGGCACTAGCTGCCATCAAATGTTCCCTGAATGCCTCAGGGAGTTGGGGTTATGTTCTCTAGGCATTGGCCTTGGGGAAAAGCCTACTATGCCAGTAATCAGGGTTATCAAAGGCAGAGTCAGTGGCTTCTAAGCTCCGTAGAGTTTTGAGGTGGCCATAGTGGACATGGGGGGCATGGTGTCCAGGCCCCTGGAAAGCTCTCATTTCTTCATACCCTTGCTCAGCTGCTGGGCAGGCTCCCATGGCTGCATAATCCCCTCCAGGACCTCCTCCACCACGTCGCCGATTCATATATTCATAGTCCTCATCTGGAGATGTGCCAGCAACAGGCAGGATGGGTACAGGGTGGAGTGGGCAACTTTGTGTGCTGCCCAGGGAAGCACTGAGGTCTGACCCCACATCCATGTACTCATAACCCAGCTCCTCAAGGGAACTTGGCCTAGGGGGATGAGGTGGGCTGCGCCTTCTCCGGTTCATATATTCATACTCCTCCTCTTCTTCTTCTTCCGTACCCAGGACAGAACTGAGACCCACTGAAGAAAGGGTGCCTTCCCGGGAGGAGGGAATACCTGGTGGTTGAAAAGAGGAGTTAGGTATGTGGAGGACTTTTCAGGGTACAAGGCAGTAGGGAGTAGGGGAAATTAGGAAAAATAGAGAGGAATAGGATCAGAAATGACAAAAGGATTAAGAGGAGAGCCTGGAGAAGGAGGATTAGAGGAAGATTTGAGGAAAGCCCTAGGAAGTCAGGCACCTTTGAGGTGTGTATCTGGCATGACATAACCATTCACATCCTCTTCCTCTAACCCCGGTGGGGAGAGTGGGGTAACAGGAGTAAGCAGGCTGTGGCGTTGGGAGTGATAGGCACTGTCCCCACGTGGCCGTGGGCTTCGGCTACGGCTACGGCTCCTACTTCTACACATCAACACCTTCTCCTGGAGCTCAACCTCAGAGACTGTCACAGGACCCTCTGATGACTCTGATGCCAGGCGTCCCCGTGGCATTGGGTGCAGGGAGGCTGGACGGGGACACCGTTCACCACCCCCACAAATGGCAGACTCCTAAGAAGGAAAATAGAAAAAAATAGAGACACAGAGACAAAGAAAGAAAATATTTGTTTAGAAGGAGATTGGATTGTTCAATGCCTTCTTCTTTTGCAAGACAGTGATTAAACCTCAATGTTTTCTAAGGTCATCCTGTAATCCTAGGACCCTCTGCCACCCAGCCTCTTGGCAGACCCTTAAAGAGGCAGACCTTACCTGGCAAGCCTCCCCAAGATTACCCTGGTTCATGGGCATGTATCCAGATGATGGACTTAGAAGGCTTTGGCTCTAGGAGGGAAAAACATAAAGGAGAGGTTAAAATCAATGGAGAAACCTATTCCCTTCTTCTAATGGGAGAAACCAGTGGGGTCCTCTGAGTAGTTAATCTGGGTATCTATGAAGTTCATGAGGGCTCAGGTGTGCAGATGGACATGCTAGAGTCTTGGGTAATTAGTGTCTTACCCCACGTGGCCTATTAAGTGTTCCAACTGGCAAACTGAGGGCAGAGCCCAGTGTGGATGCCAGGTTGTCCTCCTCAGCCTCCAAGTCCAGGTCTAGGTCTAGTTCTGGCTCCAGCTCTACTTCCTCCAGTTCCTTGTTTGTCAGAGCAGGGGGCTCTGCTCCAGGAGGGACTCCAGGCCCACTCTCTCTCTATTGGGGCAAGTAATTGTTAAGGTAGATCTGGTGCCAATCAAGACCCCTTTTCTCTAAATTTCCTTGATACTTTTTATTCCCTACTCACCTTTATGACCAGATACCGGGGCGGGTCACGGGCCATCCTGGTGAACTCATTGGCTAGTTCTTTGAAGGTAGGGCGAATGTTCTCATCAATCATCCAACCTAAGGGTAAGGGGTAGGAGACAGAGCCATAAGAGGGGAGCAGAGTGGGGTGGAAAGTAGGTTAGAAAATGGCTAGGTGGGGGTCGGAAGGTAAAAAAAAAAAAAAAAAAGAAAGAAAATGGCTAGGGTGGGAGGCGGCTGTGGCTCAATCAGTGGGGCTCCCGTTTACCATATGGGAGGCAAGCCCGCTCGCACGGCGTGGTTAGCTGACCCAGCGAGCACAAGCAGCAAGGGGGGGGATAAATGAGTAAATAAATAAAATCTTTAAAAAAAAAAAAAAAGAAAAGAAAATGGCTAGGGTGAGCAGGTAACTCACACTTGACCATGACCATGTAGACATCAATGGTGCAGATCTGGGGCTGTGCCAACCGCTCCCCCTTCTCCAGCAAGTCTGGTACTTCAGCTAGTCTCAGTCCTGCATAGGGCTCTGCCCCAAAGGTCATCAGCTCCCAAACTGTCACACCTGGTACCAGGGAGAAATGGATTAGTCAGTGGCAGAATGGTAGGTGTAGGCGCAAAGAAGAGGCAGAACCTGATCCGACCCAAGGATCAGAAGGGCTTAGATAATCTAGGAGGGGTCTCAAAAGTCAACTGTGGAATTTGGGCTAGTAATGGTAAGGGGGGGTGGCAAACAGATACACTGACCATAGCTCCAGACGTCACTCTGGTGTGTGTATTTCCCAAAGTGGATACTCTCGAGGGCCATCCACTTAATTGGAGTCTGGGGGATTAAAGATAAAGAGTTGGTGTAGCTCAGTGGTTGAGCACCAGCTTCCCACATACAAGGTCCTGAGTTCTTTTCCCAGCCCCAGTACCTCAAAAAAGATAAAGTTGATTTCTTTTTTTTTTTCCTCAAAGATTTATTTTATGTATTTACTGCTCCCCCCCTTGCCGCTTGTACTCGCTGTCTGCTCTCTGTGTCCATTCACTGCGCATTTTTCTGTGTCTGCTTGTCTCCCTTTGTTGCGTCATCTTGCTGTACTAGCTCTCTGCGGGTGCAGGCTGTCAGCTCTGCATGGGCACAGGCCAGCTTGCCTTCACCAGGAGGCCCCAGGAATCAAACCTGGGGCCTCCTATATGGTAGATGGGAGCCCAATCTCTTGAGCCACAGCCACTTCCCACAATTTGATTTCTACAATTTTTTTTTTAGCATTTCTAAACCCTAAGTTCTTCATCATTCTTTTCTTTGTGGTTTTCAGAAATTAAATTTCCATACTGCTCTCTTTGAACTTACCATGCACCATCTGCTTGCCTCTGAAAGAGAAAACTGACTGCTCCCTATCCCCATGCTCACCCAGCCCTTTGTGTCACCTTACCTTGGCTTCACTGTGCAGTAGTTGCTTATCATCAGGGGGCAGCAGGTCGGCCACCCCAAAATCTGCCACCTGAACCTGACTGGGTGACTTCAGTAGCACATTTCGGGCAGCCAGGTTCCTGTGCACCATACCGTGCTCCTCAAGGTAGTACATACCCTGTAGAGGAAGGCAGTGTTCTCGGGTTGGGGGAATTGGTTGTCAAGATTCAGAGTCACCCTAAACCTGGAAGGCAGCTTAGAACTTCATCCTCCCCGTGCCCTCTCTGCCTCCCTGCAGCCAAGCAGTTCCCTCATAGAATTCCTCCAGGCTCTTCTCACCTTGGCAATTTGTACTCCCCAGTTGAGCAGTAGCTGTGGCCCCAGGGCCCCCCGGTGTTGTCTCACATGATCCAGCAGGGAACCCAAAGGCAAGTATTGTGTGACAAGCTGCAGAGATGAGCCTGGGCACAGTCCGAGCAGCCGTACAATGTGGGCATGGTCTAGGCTGCCGATGGCCAGCATATGCTAAGAGACACAAGAGGAGTTAACTACAGAACAAACATGTTCACATACACCCAACATGTGCACGCCCAGACCAGGGCCCCCCTACTTCCAACGTGAATTCATGTAGACCAAAATCTTCAAGTACATCAGCAAGGTTAGCATAGTACCTAACACGGGGCCATGCTTTTACAAGAATGTTTCTAATCTTGTCCTCTCTCCTAGTGGCATCCAGAATCCCATTCCTTCACTTACATCAGTCACAGCTTGAAAACTTTGCCGTCCACTCTTGTCCTCAATGACTTTAATGCAGACTGGAATCTTGATTGATTCACCCTCAGGGATCCATACACCCTAAAAAGTTTGGAGCAGGAGTCAGCCTGAGGTCATTCTCCCCAGCCAGAACTTTCCCTAAATCTTTCTCCTCTTTGCCTTAGATCCTTTTCTCCACCTCCCCAGACTTCCTGTGGGCCACTCACTTTGTGCACAGTTCCAAAGACACCTGATCCAAGCACTTTAAGCTTCCTCAGCTCTGTCTCTTTGAAGATTCTGGCCAAGACCTTGTTAGCCTTCTCACTGGGATCCAGAGGCTCTATGCTCTGAAGAAGAGATGGGGAGGAGATGGTCAGGAAAGCCAACTCCCATGTCCCACTCCTTGCACCCCTCCATCAGTGGATGCAAAAAGCAGCAGAGCCCAAAGGGGACGGGGCAGGAAGAGGAATCGTCTTTAGTCTTGGAAAGCATCAGAGGTATATTGGGAAATAATAGACCCTGAGGATTGAAGAAGTTGTTTGTGCTCATAACCTCAGCAATCAAGAGTGTTGGTATTTCCCTTTGGGTGGGGTGAAGAGTGGGTAATAATATGATCTTGAGAACTTTTATCTAGTACTCTATTTTTTTCAAAGCACTTTCACATACATCACCCCCTTTCACCCTTACAGTCATATCCTGTAAGGATGAATGTTATTTTTTCTTCTGTATAGATGTATAAGCTGAGGCACAGAGAAGGAAAGTAACTTCTTTATAATCATGTGACATATTAATGGCATAACAGGAGTAAAATAACATGTCTCCCATTTCTTTGGCCATTGTTCTTTCTAGTAGACCATACTGTTTCCTTGAAGAAAGGGATCAAAACTCCAGGGAAAGAGGAGGCTTTTAAAGAGTGATGGTATAGTAACAAATGTTCCACACCAATGCAAGGTGTTAATAGGGTGGTATATGGGAATCCTGTATTTTCTGCATGACTATTCTATAAATCCACACCTTCTCTGGTGAAGAAATAAAATGAATTAAAAAAGTGATGGTATAGGGTACCTTTCATGATTAAGCTAAGTACTCACCTCACCCCGTTCCAAGTAGCGCCTCATAGCCCTTTTATTCTGAATCTGGCGCCCACGCCAGTAGAGAAGAGTGCCACCCAGGACCAGGAAAACTGCAACCAATCCTACTACCACTGCCAGAGCCATCACCAGATGGGTTTTGCTATGGGAAATGAGAAGCCCAGGGTTATTCTGAGTCTACACCTTTCCTTACAAATGTCATCTATACTTATGTTGAAGTATGGTGCAGATTTGTGAAAAGAAGCTAATATTCACACATATATTTTTATACTCTTGAGCACTGAAGGGGTTAACCTAGATCTGGACCCCCTAAGCAGTTAACTTTAGAAAGGGAAGACCAGGAGCCTGAATTCTTGTGCCCCCCATCCAGAACTAGTAGACTCTGTAGACCAGTCCAGAAGGAATAGAGACCCACTCTTCCCAGCAGATAACTCTTCCTAGCTTCTCTCCCAAATATTACAGCTTTCTGAATCTTGAAGCCCATCATACCTGATCAGCACCAGTGTTTGGCCTAAACAGTCTTGTAGCTCTGGTCCTGTACACCTAGAGAAGAAAGTCACCCCCTTAAATGGGAGCTTGGACAACAGAGGCTCAATTCCAATAACCTCAACACACAAAAGCTTCTTTCAGATCCTACCATGGCATCCCATTCTGGAACCCCAAGCATATTCCAAGACATTGCCTCTATCTCTAGCTCACCAGCCCTCCCTGAGCCACTCTTAAGTGAAAATTCCCTGAGTTGAGGTTCCCAAATTGTGGTACAATTTTGTGCCATTACAGATTGTACCTTTACTACATAGATAGGAGTGACTCTTAAATTACAGTCCCTTTCTTTCCGTTCCCCTCACCCTCTTCCATCTCCCTATTCTGTGCTCCTACCCCTACCCTTTGAACCCTTCTTCTCATCATCCCATCACTAACCCCTGGGTGCAGTTCTCATGGCAGGGCCAACATTCATTCTGAGTATCTGGGTACTTGTAGATGGGGCCCTTGGCACCTAGGACTCCATGGGGGCAGCTGTTCACACAGTGGGGCCCATCTCGAAAATGGGCACACTGGGCACAAGCATCAGAGCCCTGAGTGGAAGAGAGAAGGTCAGGAAAAATGGGGTCCCAAGGTCAATTCCATACCACCCACCCTACCCCCCAGCAAAGACCAACTCAGATGTTCAGGATCCTCCAGCCACAAATCCTATCATTATCTGGCCTTCCTGTGCTGGCCTGGAGATTTGGCCATGTCATTCCTCAGGCCATCCAATGTTGCCCATGCCCCCTCTCTCTTAAGAGACACTGGTGCTGCTACTGTACCGAGCCATTGCATGTGGCAGTGCCCTCCATGGGTTGACATTCTGGGTGACAGGAGAAGCATTCAGCCTCAAGGGCAAACTCACGAGTCTCCCTACAGTGAGGGGAAAGAGGAGGGAGGTTACTTCCAAGTCCTGATCTTCATGCCCTGATTCCTCAAACACAGGGTTCTCAACCTCCTTCCCACGGGCATATACAGAAAGTAGTCTAAAGGCTTTCAGGTGCCACCTGAGCAGCTCCATCCCAGCTCCCCCACCCCTTCTTGATTCTCTCTCAATGTACCCATTCAGAAAGTTGCAGTGGGTCACACAGACACCTCCTCGGCTGTAGTTTCGACAGGATAAGCACTGCCCAGGGCCTGGGCCCCAGCATCCCCCGGAGGAGCACAGTGAGTCACACACTTTGCCCTCTGCCACTGGAGAGGAAGGGATGGATTAGGAGAGGAGTCTGAGGACTCTGAAAAAGGCATTGCCTGAATTCTTCCTCATTACTACTTCCAACCTGAACCCCTAGAGCTTCTAAAATGCTCCTTCTCTTTGGCTCCTCCTCCCACCCCTACTCCTATTTCCAGGACAAAACAGCCCTTACACTTTCCTCCTCCCTGACTCCCTCTTCCCACTACCCAGTGGGCCCATTCCCTCACCACAATCTCTGCGGGGCCGATTATGCTTGATATCTAGTCTCTCTTCCGAAGGTCCCCTAAGCAGCCTGGTCCAGTTCAGAGAATGGTGGTAGCAGAGCTGCCGATTGGCACTTATGTAGATACGCCCAGCACTAATTTCCCTCAGGGATCGGAGACCCAGAGATGTTACATTCAAGTTCTTCATAATCAACAATGAGAAACCTCGGCTGAGAATAAGGAGACAAGATGAGAGGGAAGACTACAAAGGAAAAATTGACCATGCAGTGGATTCATTTTCACTCAACAGATTTGCTCTGGGCTAGTCAGGCCCACCGAAGGGGAATCCCCTTCCTTTGTATTACAAACTTTTCCCTGTCAAACTCTCAGGCTCTTTAGGCCTGCTGTATGAGACAGTACCTTGTGTTTCACCTGAGGATGTCAAAGAAACAGGGTTCATTGCCTGGTGATAATACCAGCTCCGTACCCCTTACTCACTTGTAGAGGCTTCTGCCCCCAATAGTTGTCAGGTTGGAAAAGACACTGAAGTTGTGCATGTGGGGAGGCCAGGACTGGATGTTCAGGTAACCTGAGGGGTTGGAGAGAGGCATATGAGCAGGGAGTCTTCTCCCCTTCCTTTCTCAGGTTCTCTCTCCTGGTCCCTCCCTTGTTGGTTGGAACATGATTTTCTCAGGCACAAAATGCCTCAATTTGTGTTGGTGGTTCCTCTATTCTTCTCAAAAAGAGTAGCCTCTTCTCCCATTCACCTGTGATCTCCCGTACTGTCCGGAAAACATTAAGCTTCTCAGGGTCCAGAGCAGGGATTTTGTGCCAGGGATCTCTGGGGAGAACAGTAAAAATGGGTCAATATGATAGAGGTATATCCCAGCAAGCAATGAGCAATGGTATTGCTAAATACCATTCTTCACTAAAAGGACCCAGGACTCCTTGGAAAATATAGCATAAGTCTAGAACATCTTGTGCCAAAAAATAAGGAAATGCTCGAAAAATGAAGGAACACAGGAGCCAGCTTGAAGGCTTCCACTGGCCAAATCAGGAACAACAGATCACTAAAATAGTGATTGTAAAGCCTTATAAACCATTGAATAAAATAAGCATCCTTATTCTTGAAAACGGAAATGACTAAATGAATAAATAAGAAGGGAAGTCTCTTCCTAACCCTAGAATGCCAATTTGGCAAACATCATCACAGTAATTGATTCAGGCAGTCATCTCCCCACAAGATACACAAGATACTTATTAACTGCCAAGAGAAAAATAGTATCTTTACAATAGAGGAACCTGGCAGAGAGCACCTTAACTGAGTGACCAGAGATATCACCACCAATGGTGGGACAAATCAGCATCACGTGCCTCCTTGATATGATGCATTGAGAAAACATTAGTGGTTATTCCTATCAGAAATGTATGATCTGAACCTAATGAGGAAAACATCAGACAAACACAAACTGAGAAATATCCTATCAAATTACCAGACCTGCACTCACCAAAAACCAATGTCATGAAAAGAGGAAAAAACAAAAAACAAAACAACAAAACCTGAGAAACTGTTCCAGATTAAAGGAGACTGAAGAGACATGACAACTGAATGTAATACATGACCCATGATTTTCTTTTACTATAAAGGACAACAGTGGAACACTTGGTAAAATCTGAATAAAGTTTGTAGATTAGGTAATATTTTTTAAAAATCTACAATTGCACCATGGTTTTATAAGAATGTTTTGTTTTTAGGGAATACAAACTGATATATAACAGGGGTAAGGGGTACCATGTCTGAAAACTTACCCTCAAGTAGATCAGAAAAACAATACTGTGTACAATATATGTGTGTGTGTGTGTGTGTGTATGTATGAGTGTAAGGAGGAAGAGAGGGAGGGAGGGGGGAGAAAGAGAGAGAGAGAGAAATGATAAAGAAAATGTGATATAATGTTCACATTTGGGGAATCCAGGAGAGGAATGTATGGGAAATCTTTATACCATTCTTGCAACTTTAGTGTAGATCTGAAACTAAGTCAAAAGAAAAACTTAAGGGAAACGGATGTGGCTCAAGAGGTTCGGCGTCCGTCTACCATATGGGGAGACCGGGGTTCGATCCCCGGTACCTCCCGGTAAAAAAAAAAAAGAAAAACTTAAAAACAAAACAAAAGTGTCCGTTACACATGCACACGCGTGCACACACATTTTAAATGCTGTGCCATGGATTAGAAAGTCCCTTTGCTTTTTGCTACTCCATGAGCACAACAAGGGGAAATAGCAGGAAGTCATGGGGAGGCAGATTATTATCTTTTAGAAAACCTTACAGAGGACACTGTCCCTGTTGCTCAGGACCATTCAGCTGCATGATATCTGATGGCTTGGGAACGTCCCCGAACAGATTCTAGCCCAGGGTAGGAAGCTGAGTTAAGCACTCTCTCAGGGCCTTTGCAACCTCTACAATTTTATGACTTAGATTCCTAATCAGCCATGCACTGGTTAAGCCAGTGCCAGCAAACTGCAGGGTGGGTGAGGTGGGAGGGAAAGCAGGTTCTCTGATCTCTAACCCATTGAGGCCAGTGATAAGGAAGTCCAGGTTGCCCAGGATCTTGGTGCAGTTTACAAATCCATCGATGTTGCTTGAGTCCACAGTCTGGAAGCGGCTCCCAGAGCCGGTCCCCTCACAGGCTGCAAACACAAAAAAGGCTTAGTGGGGAGGCCTGAAGACGCCTCAGAGAAACAGATGTCTCTTTATCAACTTCTTCCCATCTCCACTTACCTTTTGGGCACAGACCCCCACAAGGCTCACACATCTTGAGCCCATTTTTATCCACCTCCATCTTGTCTGGAGGACAGGCCCTGACACAAGAAGTTTGATCCACCACAAAATTATCTAGGGAAGAGGAGTATACAAATAGACGTGAGGAACACTGCCAATTACCAACCAAACCCCTCCTCTAGGCCCTTGTTCTCTCCTGCTGTGCACTGGGTTTGCCCCCATCCCCAGGTTCTTGGAAGGGGACAGAACCTAGAGGCCACTCATTGGGAATGGTTAGATGATTATAACCATTTGCCTTCCAGGCCCCCCACCAACCATCAATCACACTGAATCCTTTCTGCCCCTGAAAGTCCATCTAAAATCCTGGATCCACTACAGATGTGGCTTCCCCAAAGACACTTACGGGGACAGCTGGCTACACAAACTCCTCCATATTGATACTTGGTATGGGGATTAGGTTCCAGCTGGAAAGTTAATTTGTTGTAGACAAGAGGCTGTGGACACCGGGGTACACAGGCTCCACTGTCATTGAAGTGTCGGCAGGCCTGGGAACATGGGAGACTCATAAAAATATTCCTTAAGTACCCCTATCTCCTCCCCAAGCCCATACCCCCATTTCAGAACGCAGGCAAACAATCTCAATACGTACAAAGCAGTCTGTGTCCTGAGGGCCTGAGCAGCCCCCTGCACACTCATCATGGCAGCACTGATTGGGGTTGGGCCCAAAGCAGTGACCATTACACTGAGGGGCACAGATGGTCTTGGTTACTGTGGAGGGAGAGAAGCATGGCTGTCAGGTCTCTTACTACTGTGTTCTGGGGCTCACTCACTTGCCCTCCAGGCTCATCCCTACCCACAGGGTTGACACAGGCTGAGGTAGAAGGAGATATGAAAGCATATGAGTATGAAGTTTCTAAAGGGAAGAGAACCTACATATCTGGCAGTCTTCTGGTCCGGGACCCCAGCATCGCCCCTTGCAGACCTCATGACAGGGGGAACCTGGATGGGAAGGAAGACAACACAAGAGGCCATCAGGGTTAAGGCAGGCTTGCTTGAATCAACAGGGTATGATGTTGGCACAAAGGCAACCCAATCCCAGGAAGTGAAGAGGCAGGGCAGTGTCCCTCCTTGCCCCAGGAGCGCTGGGCTGGGCTCAAGTGAACCTGTCAACAAGGGGTGGTGTCACGCCTGCACGCCACCCACAGAGCAGCCAAAGGGGGCGGGACTAGGGCAGTTGCCAACCTTGGTCCCAGTCACAACCCTGGAACTTGGTTCCCCCTTGGCAAATTGAACCCAGCGAGAATATGTGCATGGAAATGGGCAAGGAGAAGCAGATTGTGGTCAGGGCTAGGAAGGTTTAAGAAGGTAGTAAAAAGAGTAATGGATGTAAAGTCCAAAGATCTGGCTTCTCCACTTAGCACAGACTAAGACTTTTATGTCTTGCCCTTTTTCTTGATACACTTCTTCTATGGTTTGGGCTCTAGGGGAATGGCCTCCTGGTAGGTTCCTGGGATCTAGGGCCTGAGGTATTTGTTGAGTGGAGAAGTGGGTTCAGGGATACAAAGATGAAGGGAAAGGTCACTCTGGTTTGGTAGGGATAGGGAAAAGCTTTGATCGGGGCCACTTACAGGTCCTGCTATTGTTCTTCACTACTATCTCAGCATCTCGCTCCCTCACGATGTCCCTCCAGTCAATTGTGTCCATGTGACAAAGTTTATCATTCTTCTCAATATAAACACCTCCTGACAGAATCTCTGATGTAGGGAAGAGAAGTGACAGTGTTAAGTGCCATAGCAGACCTCTTCTTCTGTACCTTCCCACCAGTCCAAAAGGACACAAGACTCAGGGGCTTGGGAAATATGTCCAATTCAATCCAAGCTACAGAGGAGAAGCCTCGCCTTATAAGAGTAGAGGAGGAGCTAGGCCAAAAGTACTCCTGTCTCCTCAAATACCTGTCCAGATCCGGTTTGGCCAGTGGGGGAAGGGAAGGGAAAGGAGAGAAGATCCTTAACTCAGTGTACCACCCCCCCACCCCCACCCCAAGACACACACATAGGCCTGCCTATGTGTTTTCCAAATGGCTGAGGCAGGGAGAAGGGCAAGATGGCTAGGTGATATGTAGCTCCTACATTCCTCCAGCTTGTGGGGCTTGGGGATGGAGTAAAGGCAGGCTTCCTAGAGAAGGAAGGCCATTGAGGTACACTGTATTTTGAAGTTAGAGGAATGGGTAACAGATCCAGCTAGAACTCGAGCCTCACTAGGTCTAAAGGACAGTGACAGATGCCCCCTACTGGGGCACCCTCTACTGTTTTAGTGGTGGTTCTTCAGACTACAGTGGACAAGGTGTTAGGCACCTTGGGAGTGAGCAGTCTTGGGTCCTCATCAAGGAGGTGGCTGTCAGCAGTTTGGCTGAGGGGCAAAGCCAGAGGAGTCATTGGGAACTGACCAGTGAGCTGAGTGAGGCGGAGCTGGCGCAGAGCGTGGCTGGAGTTGGTGTTATAGTTCAACATGACAAAGATGGCAAACTTCCCGTCGTAGACCTGGGTCCCCCGTACCACTCGGAGATTGGGCAGTGGCAGCGTAGAGAACTCGTTCATGGCCACGAGTACGTAGCCCGTCACTTCTCGGATCCACTGTAATGGAGCAGATGATGTCATTGAGAGGGACAATAGGGCAACAAGCTCAATCCCTTCTCCCTCCCTAAGGCATTAAGGAATCCTTAACTCTTCTAATCCTTTCCAGTTCTAATTTTGCAATAGGGAGTAGACTGTGTCACAATGCTGTGTCCTATCTGGGAGTAAGGACAGGTAGCAGAAATGATGGAGAAATTCTAGCTCCCTCCCCTCTCCTTCTAGCACTCCCCATGCCAGCAGGGTCTGTGCTTGGCCTCTTCCTCATCTCCTCAGGTGCCACCTGGTCCTCAGCTGTGTCCCTGGGTTATTTCCTGCTTACCTTGCACCACCACAGAATGCCACCCTGCCCCTGCCCCCTGCTCATTAAGACCAGCCCCTGTGTAGCCCTGTCCACAGTGACCAGAGTACAGGATCCAGATTTCAACCACTGTCCCTGCAGATACACGGGTTTGACCCTCAGGTACTTTTGGGTCTTCAGAATGCTGAATCCAGCAGGGGGTGACCCTGAGGGAGGGACACAGGCTTCTGTGGGAAGAACAAGGCTGAGCAGGGTGAGGAAGAAGTCGGCCTCTCTCACCTGCAGGAAGGAGAGGTCAGCATTGTGTCCTGTGAGCACGATCTCGAGGTTCCCCATCACCACCTCACACCTCTCGTAGAGCTTGTACAGGGTCTGGTATTGGTTTTCTGCATCGCCAGTCACACTCAGCCCATTCAGAGTCCCAGGACATACTGTTCAAAGTGGAGGTAAGAGTGGGGGAGGGCTGGACACGAGTGTTCAACCACATTCCCCGTCCCCTAAGACCACCCCTTGCTTGCCCTCCTCCAGTACCACTCAACAGGATCAGGAGGCAGTTGCCTCTAACCCCCGCCCCCCCACCTCCCTGGGACAGACTTGGAGACCTATACTGGACCGAGAGCCTGGGCTTTCTCTTTTCTTAGAATCTTCCCAGACTGGAGGTGAAAAGGATTCCATTTTCTACCAGGACTCCTCTGGGTACTATTTTGGGTACTATGGGTTAATCAAGAAGGAGGATGTTGGGTTTTTTTCTCCTTAGAAAGGAGAAGTTAGAAAAGAACCCCTACTTTGGTTATTCCCCTCTCCCCCCACCACCACCCACCCAAAGGGCACTTACTTCTCTACTCCCATCCAGCCTCCTTCTAGGTCCTGGAATAAATATCTCTTTGGGGCTAGCACACAGCCCCTATTGTGTCTACTGAGGGTGGGATGGGGGCAGAGGTGGGGGGGCAGTGCCTGGGGCCACAGCCCAGCCCACAATGAGGCGATTCTATCCAGGAGGAGGGGGCTGCCCCACCCTGTCCCCAGACTCCTCTTGAGCACCCGGCCCTCAAGCCTTGGGTTCAGACAAATGACCTCACTATGGTGGGGAGGGGAGGACTCTGGTTGGGGGTGGGGTGGGGGTGTCAATGGCAGCTTTGTCTTTAAAGCAAGAAGATAAGGAGCTGGTTGCCTACCACCCCCCCACCCCAATTCTCTTCCTAAACTCTGGCTTCCTTTCTCATTCCTGTCTCCTATTCCACACTCCAGCTCCTCTGCGTGACTCTTTAGAAAGGGCCCTGAATATTTCCAACAAATGCAGAGAAGTTAGAAAGGACACAGGAGCAGAACCTCCAAGCCTTTCATCCAATTTCATTGTCAAGAAGGGGTTCATTAAGAGGTCTTCCAAAATGACAATCCATTAGGGGAGCGGTCCATGAGGTATGTCAGTCTAGGGGTCCACTTGACCTTAGATATATGGAAGATATAGGGGCTCTGGGGAATCTTGGACCCTGAAGCCCTACCCCAGTCTCTTTCTTCTGACTCAGTGAAAGACTGTGTGTGGGGGGAGGAGGTAGATACCACCTGTTCCAACCACCCTTCCCTGAGGCAGTGCCTGCTCAGTGGAAGGCAGGAGTGGGAATGGAGGGAGAGAGATTGGTGAGGCCTAAGCCACTCCTCCTAGATCCACCCCAAGTCTCACCACTTGACCTTTGAGGGCTCCTTGCCTATCACTTGCCACCCAGGGCAGGGGGTAGGCTAGACCCAACAGAGAGAGGTAAACAGGCCAGGAACTCCCAGAGAAGCCTGGGGACCCCAGGGTCCTTGGGATGAAATGAAAGAGACTATGAGGGTTAGTCATTTCCAGAACAGCTCCACCCCAATCCCTTTCCTGGCAGGACACCCCTTCTTCCAAGTTAAGGCGCCAATCCTTCTCCCCAGATAAGGGAGGGGCCAAGATTTCTGCACAGGGAAGTGGTGTGTATATGCATGCACACACGCACGCACACACGAACATGTGCACACCTCCCATGCTGGCCCAGAAATCTATATTGGCTCTGCCCTAGGGTTTCCTTACTGAGGAGTAAGTACTTCAGGTGCCCCCATCCATCACACCCGGCCCATATCTGTTTGTGACTTTGTGTCTGTGCTGGAAGGCTACGTTACAGGTACATCCCAGTCCCCCACCATTCTGAGAGTAAAGTCCATATTACACAAACAGAGAGCAAAGGGCCTAGGTGCGGAGAGCATAAACACTACCTCTGGAGAGGAACTAGGCAGCTGGAGGAGGGGGCAGGGCCACCAGAGTCAGAGAACCCCCTGGCTGTACCCAGGGGCCAGGGGCATAGGGGAGGGGCAGTGTCACAGTTAGTAGAGAGCCCTGGGGGAGGGATACAGCAAGAATCTCTAGCCCCTCCTCAACCAGAGGCCTCCCCTCCAACATCCCCCACCCCCCATCACAGCCAGCAGGGACAAAGGGGCTATAGAAGTCCTGAGACAGGGCCGGATGCCCAGAGGCTGCAGAACCCTGATAAAGGGTAGAGACCCAACCAGGCCTGCCTCCTGCCTTCCCCAGAGAAGGAGGCCAGAATCCAGGACTCCAGGGTTCCGGGTTGAAGATTCCAGGGTCTGGATGGGACAGAGATACAATCACTTCACTCCTCCCTCCCACTCCAATTCCCTCCACCAGCTGGGAGTGTTCTTATCTCAAGATCCCAGGGTCTAAATTTAGGCCCAGCAACTGTGAGGGAAGCACAGGTGTTTCTCCCACTCCCACCCAAAGGGAAGGGGCCCTGGCTGTGCCAAATCCCAAGCTGGGAACTAGGGGGAGGGGAGGAGATCAATAGGACCCCTCCATTTCAGCAAGCCCTCAGGTGTCTGTGGTCCCAGAGACACCCCAAAAAGGGGCTCAGATGTCATGGGAGTCGGGAGATGAGTAGAGAAGGGCAATGTGGCAACTCAAATGATCAGAATCAGGGTAAGGAGTGGGGCCTGGGAAGGACTCCCCAGACTAGGAGCCTCAGGAAGTGGGAGAGGTGCGCTCTTGGCTCTCAGGTTGGGGAGAGAAAAGACAAACAGGAAAAATAGAGGCTGGAAGTTCTGCCCCTGCAGCGCCCAGCCCAGGGCCTTGTGTATAGTAGATGCTCAATAAATAATAGTTGCATTAATCTGAGTTTTAACAAGAGAGGTTGGTCAAGTCGGGAACCGGCCAGCTTCATTATTTTGAGGGAAACCGGGCAGCAAGCCTCCGCTGGGCCTCTCACCCTGATGTCACCTGGACTTGGCCCTCTGCTTAATCTCAGCCCTCCCCAGGGCAGGCCTACTCACGGAAGAGGAGGTGCCAGCTCCCGTTTTTCCAACACCAGAGAACAACAACCCCCACCCCCCACCCCAATCGTATCGCAGCTCCGCCCTGTCGGCAAAACAACGAAACTGGAGGTGGCTGAAACCCGGAGGAAAGGGGCTGCGTAGCAAACTGAGACCTCTTTTCCACCCAGATCTTCTCCACCTCCAATCATCTCCTCGCGCTTACAGGATGCAGGGCCCGGCTCCTCTCCCTGCCAGAGCCCCTCAAATGTGATCTACTGTGTCGGTAGCAGGCCCTATCGGGGTCACGAATTAGAGGGTAGGCGACGCGCTGGTGGGGGACTGGTCCACGTATCCTGTCCCCGCCGCGACCTCGCCAAGAACCGGAACCTCTGAACCTGACCGTCTCCTCCCAGGTGGTCCCCGCGAACCTGTGGTCAACACTCCCGGCCCCGCACCGCCTGAGACCCTGCCCCTGCCCTCAGGGGCTCCGCGCTCTGGGTTGGGGCTCCCAGCTGCCGAGCCTGCCGGGGCTTCGGCGCCGCTTACCTGCCTGCGAGTTGCCAACCTCTGAGCCCCGGGCCAGGCTAAGAAAGAAGCCTAGCACCTGCAGAGCCGCCTTGGCCCTCATGGCTCCAGAGGAGAGTGAGGGGAGCCCAGCCGAGTCCGGCCCGGGGGGCCCCTGGACTAGGACATCGAAGCGGGGACCACCTGAGCCGCCAGCGAATTGGTTGGCGGCGGCGGCAGAAGTTGCAAATTGCAACTGGAGCCGGAGTCCGGGGCGGGATAGGAGGGAAGGGGTGTGCGTCTGGGAGAGTAGGAGGGAGGGAGCACAGAGGGAGGGGGTGAGTCACGGCCGCGCCCCCTCCCGCGCGGGGCGGGAGTAGGGCTTGCTGGAGCCGCCTGCCGCCGAGAGCGCCCCGCGCCCCCGTGTCCAGCCAGCCGGGGACTCCCTTTGCTTGGCCTAGCAGACCGAGGATGGGTGTCACCCTAATTCTTCTTCGAGAGGTCAAGATTCCAAGTGCCCCCCAAATCCTGGGGAAGGTATGGGGGTGGGGAGAGCGCTCCAAAGCCCGACCCGCTGAAATCTGGCCTCGCCCATTAACCAAATCACTCAACTCCCCTAGCCGGTTGGATCACCTGGGGAGTTTCTCCCTGAATGTGAATATTTCTCTCTGTGTGTGTTTTTGAGGGGGAGGGTGTTCTTTGCCTCACACTCAGGCCACCTCAGTTTCCCCGGGCTCGAAACCCCATAACTCATCCACTCTGGCCAGGAACCCGAGCCCCAGAGGACGCGTGAAATCGCACTGTCTCCGGCCGCTTCTTCCTCCAGACCCGGCGCCGTCCAGGCCTCTCCCGGGGATTTGGTTGGGGGGCGGGGGTGGTTTCCAGCCTGGGAACAGACCCTGGAGCCCGCCTTTCCATTTCCATCCCGGGAGGGGCTTCCGCACCTGTCGCCGTCCGCTCTGCTGCCCCCCACGGCCGCCTGGGAGAACAGCTGCCTCCCCTGCCACACTGGAGTCTGTGACCGCGCCGTCGGGGCGGCCCCAGTTCCCGCCAGGTCTTCTGGGGGACTCAGATGGGCTCACGGTCCCCACCTCGGGCGCTCACCCCTCTCAGGCGCCTTCCAAGTCCCGGCTTTCGTTGGAAAGGAGAAGAGGGCGGTGACGGAGCACGCACAAAGGACTCTAGAGACTGAACCCACGAACCACTTGGACAGTTCCAGGTCAGAGGAGGCCGCGCGAACCGCGAGTGGCTGCCCAAGGCCCTGCCTGCCCTCCAGCGGACCCGACCGGCGCCACTGGGCAGCAGCGGGCCCCCACACTGGATTGCATTTCAATCCTGAATTTGGTGTTCCGGATCTCACCCGGAGAGCAGAATTATTTTCCCCAATAATTCGAGGACAGTTGAACCCTGATGAGGAAAACTCCCCCATGCCCAGACGATCAGCAAAAATTCTTTAATCCTGCTCTGTATTGCAATGCAATGTAGAGGGCGCTCGGGGCTTTCACCTGACCCAGACCACTTTCATAAGTCACAATTGTTAATAGCAACAGCGAAACCATTGGCCTATGCATACCTAGACCACTTTCTTTGCAAAGCGTTTTTTCTCAAACTTGGTAGCTTAGAGAATGTTTCACTTATGAAAAATGAGGTGAGCTTTGGCCACATATTTGGCAGAGCTGGAAACTGAAGCTCTGGTGACAGTGAAATCAGGATGAGGGGCTTAGGTGTTTGACTAGGACTTCATGCTGAGACTGGAGCTTCATCTACTGGGCAGCAGACCCCCATGGGATAACTGAGCTAGCTAATAATTTAGGGGTCACCATCCCCACTTACTATCCTCCAGGCGGCAGGGCCTTTTTCATTGTATCACTCACTCAGGACCCCTGTTCTGCAGTTTGAATTCCAGGTGTGAGACCACAGGCAAAGTCTCCACTATCCTTGATTTCCTTGTTTGTAAAACAGTTGCAAACAGATTGTTATTTGGATTTGATGGAAATAGGCAGGTAAAGCTCTTAATCACTGTGTTTAATCCTTTAAGAAGCTTTCAATGAATGCTAGCTGTATTTATTCATGTTATCACCAATACAAGTCCTCCCCTCCCCAACTAGGTCCTAAGGTGTGTCTGTTGATATCTACTCATTCTTCAATACTTAAACACCATGCTAAGCATGGGGGATACATACACTGGAAAAAGCTGTCATATAAGGGGTCATCTCTGTTGGGTGTTGCCCTGACTGAATAAATACAGGAAGGAAAGGAGGATTTATTGGTGAAAGCTCTCTGCAGTTTTCCAGCACCCCTTCTTCCTTCCTCATTCTTAGCTAATGACTTTGTTTTTTATTTTACTCTGAAAATAGAAGTAATCAAAATAAAACAACAACATGATCCACTTACCTCCATCCACACCAGTGTATTGTTACTTCCATCAACAAATTCTCTTCGTTTCTATTTAAGGCCAGATGTAACACCCCCCCACCCCCCACCCCCACACACACACTCCAGATCTTCACTGGAATCCATTCCTTCTTGCCTACCTGGGGACTGTTTTTCCTGCAATTATCCCGTTTCTCCTGTAGTACCAAATTTTCTCTCTACTGGATCACTTCCATCAGCAAACAAACATGTTGTTATATCTGCCGTCTTAAAAAACAAAACCACCCTTTCTTTTTTTTACCAGGAGGTCCCAGGGATTGAACCCAGGTCCCTCCATATGGGAGACAGACCCCCAACCATTTGAGCCACATCCGTCCCCCAAAACCACCACTTTTTGACTCTGGCCTTCAGTCCCTTTGTTTCTCACTGCTGCAACATAGTCTTTTTTTTTTCTTCCTTTTTTTTCCCTCTCTTTTTTTTTCTTTGTTGTTGTTTTGCAATGTATTAAGTGGATTTCTGTATTTTTAAAAAAAATTTATTTTTTCACTATACAAATGACGAACACTTAGATTGTCTACAACTTCCTTCTACCATAAGCAGTGCTGCAATAAACACCTTCTTCATACATGCTTCTTCTGGTTCTCTGATGATTTTTTTTTTTTTAGATTTATTTATTTATTCCCCACCCCAACCCCCACCCCAACCCCATTGTTCTGCACTTGCTGTTTGCTTTCTGTGTCCATTCGCTGTGTATTCTTCTGTGTCTGCTTGTCTTCTCTTTTAGGCGGCACCGGGAACCGATCCTGGGACCTTCTGGAGTGGGAGAGAGGCACTCAATCTCTTGTGCCACCTCAGCCCCCTGGTCTGCTGCGTCTCTTATTTTCTCTCCTCTGTGTCTCTTTTTGTTGCATCATATTTCTTCACCACCTCTGCACATGGGCCAGCACTCTTGCACGGGCCAGCTCTCCGTGTGGGCCAGCTTGCCTCCACCAGGAGGCCCCAGAAATCAAACCCTGGACCTCCCATATGGTAGATGGGAGCCCAATCGCTTGAGCCACATCTACTTCCCTGATGATTTTTTATGTATACTTAGCTCTACCCCCTTCAGAATGTCTGTACCTGTCTACACTCCCACCATCAATGCATGGGGATGTCTAGCTCCTAAGTTCCTTACCAATACTTGATATTATTCAAGTTCCAATTTTCCAATTTGCCCTGAGTTTAAGATATCTCATTGCATTTCTTTAATTATTAATAAGTTTCAGCATCTTCTCAAAAATTTCCTTACTCTTGGTTTTTCTCTTTCATAAATTACCTCTTTATTTTCCTTTGCCAGTTTTTCTATAAGGATTACTTTTCTCCTAAGAGTAGGAACAAGACCAAGATGCTCACTTTCACCACTTCTACTCAAAATAGACTTGAAGTTCTAGCCAGAACAATTAAGCAAGAAAAAGAAATGAAAGTCAAATTGGAAAAGAAGAAGTAAAACTATCTCTACACAGATGATATGATCTTAAATCTAGAAAATCATGAAGAATCCACACACGCACACAACACACACACACAACGCACACACACAAACTGTAAAAGTCACTTGTATTTCTATACACTAGCAATGAACACTCCAAAAAGGAAATTAAGAAAACAATTCCATTTACAATAGTGTTAGCGGAACGCTCTGGATTCTGGGCTACTTGGTTCTTGGTTTATGTTGCATAAAAGGATTTACGGGGAATCTCTTCTCCAGAAAAATAGCTAGAGGACAGGCTGAAACAGCCCTGAAAAAGATCTAGGGTTTAGGACAGCAGGTAAAGGCTGCATACCACCCAGAGGAGAGAGGCACAAAAGGGGGAAATCGCGACCACAGAACCGTGAGTTGGAAGTAGCAGCGGCTGCTGCTGCCGGCACCCTCCCCCACACTCTTTAGAATTCTCAGGCCTCTGGACCTGCGACCACAGACAAAGGGGGCTACAGGGATCTACCACTCCCGGAAAGGGGAGAGAGAGGGACACAGCCTTAGGCTGACTCAGGTTCTGACCTGCAAATGTGGGCTCCGGAGCCCCACAGACACTTCCACATGGCGGATTACCCTGGGAGCCTAGGAAGGACTGGAGAAATCCGACCCTCGCAACCTCCCTCTCTTCTAGCCTGGACTAATTGTTGAGGACTCCACAGGAGAGGGGAGAGAGAGCCTGGGGCTGACCCTGCTTTGGACTCCCAGGTTTGGTCTGCCCTGTCCCGAGAGCCCTTCCAGGCTGGGTGGGGCTGCGCCATTGTTTGCCTTGGAGCCTGCAAGGGGCTAAAGATATACAAACCTCCCAATCTCCTCCTCTACTAACAGGGACTGATTGTTGAGGACTCAGAGGGCAGTGGAAATATTTTCTAGCTGGGAAAAGGGAAGGGGCTGCCAGAGAAGACTGGAGAACTGTCTCAGAAAGGTGAATTACAAGGCTCTTAGCCGCGAGACAGGAAGCTCTATCACATTGATCTGGTCTGTGTCACAACAAATACACTCAGACCAGGCATTGAATTGAGAGCTTCCAACAAGCGCCATCTCCTGGCAGACCAGGGAAGTGCACATAAGAAAATTAATAAGTAGGAGAGGCTTTTCCTGGCCTCTATAACCTCCCTGCCCAAAGCCCTAGGAAACTACTCTACAACCAATTACTGGGTCCAGTGCCCAGTTTTGAGCAACCAGCAGAACAATCCTAACAATCAAGGTCGAGCCAAAATCAAAGAGCTGTGGTAACTCACAGCCTTCTGCCACTAAAACCCCATAAAAGAGAAAGAGATAGAGCATCTAAGTAAAATACAACCTAACCAGATGCCTAAGCACCAGCCAAAATATACGAGCCATGCTAAGAAAATAGAAGACATGGCCCAAGAAAAGGAATAGAGCAAAGTCCCAGAAGAGATGCAGAATTTGAGAGAACTAATCAGTGAGATGAGCACATATTTCCAAAATCAAATTAATGAGATGAAAGAGAATATAGTTAAAGAGATAAATGACATCAAGAAGACATTGAGCGAACGCAAAGAAGAATTTGAAATCCTAAACAGAAAAGTAACGGAGTTCATGGGAATGAAAGACACAATAGGTGAAGTCAAAAATACATTTGAGGGAAGCGGCTGTGGCTCAATCAGTAGGGCTCCCGTTTACCATATGGGAGGCCCCGGGTTCGGTTCCCGGGGCCTCCTGGTGAAGGCAAGCCCGCCTGCACAGCGTGGTTAGCTGACCCAGCGAGCACAAGCAGCAAGGGGGGGATAAATGAATAAATAAATAAAATCTTAAAAAAAAAATACATTTGAGGCATACAACAGCAGACTCGAAATGATAGAAGAAAGAATAAGTGATAATGAAGACAGAACAGCTAAAATTGAAGAGAGAAAAGAACAGAGAGAGAAAAGAATGGAAAAAATTGAGCAGGGGCTCAGAGAGTTGAATGACAACACAAAACGCAAGAACATATGTGTCATGGGAGTTCCAGAAGGGGAAGAGAAAGGAAAAGGAGCAGAAAGAGTATTTGAGGAAAAAATAGCTGAAAATTTCCCAACTCTCACGAAATAAATGAACTTACATGTCCAAGAAGCACACCGTACCCCAATGAGAATAAATCCAAATAGACCTACGCCAAGACACATATTATTCAGAATGTCAAATGTAAAAGATAAAGAGAAAATTCTCAGAGCAGCAAGAGAGAAGGAAACGATCACGTACAAAGGACGTCCAGTAAGACTTAGTGCAGATTTCTCTTCAGAAACCATGGAGGCGAGAAGACAGTGGTATGATACAATTAGAAAACTGAAAGAGAAAAACTGCCAGCCGAGAATTCTTTATCCAGCAAAATTGTCCTTCAAATATGAAGGTGAATATAAAGTATTCACAAACAAACAGAAACTAAGAGAGTTTGCAAAAAAGAATCCACCTTTGCAGGAAATATTAACGGAAGCCTTAGAACCTGAAAGAAAAAGACAGGAGAGAGAGGCTTGGAGGAGAGTATAGAAGAAAAAAAAGCAGAAAGGATAACCAAAAGAGTAAAGAGAGAGACAAAAATAAGATGACATATGAAAGCCAAAGAATAAAATGGAGGAAATAAATAGTGCATTTTCAGTAATATCATTGAATGTGAATGGATTAAATTCCCCAATCAAAAGATACAGGCTAATAGAATGGATAAAAAAACATGAGCCACCCATATGCTGCTTACAAGAAGCTCACCTCAGACCCAAGGATACAAACCGGCTGAAAGTAAAAGGTTGGAAAAAGATACTCCACTCAAATAGTAAATAGAAAAGAGCAGGGGTAGCTATACTAATATCAGACAAAACAGACTTCAAATCCAAAAAAGTGATAAGAGATGCGGAAGGCCATTATATATTAATAAAAGGGACTATCCTCCAGGAAGATATAACAGTCATAAATATCTACACACCTAACCAGGGTGCCCCAAAATATATGAGACAAACTCTGGCAAATCTGAAGGGAGAAATAGACATTTCTACAATAATCGTTGGAGACTTCAACACCCCTTTCACATCATTAGATAGAACAACTAGATAGAAGATCAACAAGAAAACAGAGAATTTGAACAATATGATAAACAAGTTAGACCTAACAGACATATACAGAACACTGCATCCAAACTCAGTGGGTTATACATTCTTCTCAAGTGCCCATAGATCTTTCTCCAGGATAGACCACATGTTAGGTCACAATACAGCTCTCAATAAATATAAGAAGATTGAAATTATACAAAGCACCTTCTCAGATCATAATGGAATGAAACTAGAAATCATAACAGACTGGAAAAAAGTAAATTTGCAAATGTGTGGAGACTGAACAACACACGACTAAATATTCGGTGGGTTAAAGAAGCAATTGCAAGTGAAATCAGTAAATATATTGAGACAAATGAAAATGAGAACACAGCATATCAAAACTTACGGTATACAGCGAAGGCAGTCTTGAGAGGGAAATTTATAGCCCTAAATACCTATATTAAAAAACAAGAAAGAGCTAAACTCAAAGATTTAACTGAACAGCTTGAGAAACTAGAAAAAGAACAGCAAACCAATCCCAAAGCAAAAAGAAGGAAAGAAATAATAAAGATTAGAGCAGAAATAAATGAAAATGAGAACAGAAAAACAATAGAGAAAATCAACAAAACCAAAAGCTGGTTCTTTGAGAAGATCAATAAAATTGACAAATCCCTTGCTAGACTAACAAAGAAAATAAGAGAAGATGCAAATAAATACAATCAGAAATGAAAGTGGGGAAATTACAAATGACCTCACAGAAATAAAAAGAATCATAAGAGGATATTATGAGAAACCTTATGCCAACAAACTAGACAACCTGGATGAAATGGACAAATTTCTAGAAACTCATAACCAACCTACACGGACACATCAAGATATACAAGAACTTAACAAACCAATCACAATTAAGGAGATTGAATCCATCATCAAAAATCTCCCAGCAAAGAAAAGTCCAGGACCAGATGGCTTC
>JAKSZT010053801.1:2108209-2161829 GCA_026826555.1 Tolypeutes matacus | reverse complement strand
GTGTAGATTGGTTATGAGTTTCTAGAAATTTGTCCATTTCATCCAGGTTGTCTAGTTTGTTGGCATATAGTTTCTCATAATATCCTCTTATGATTCTTTTTATTTCTGTGAGGTCATTTGTAATTTCCCCCCTTTCATTTCTGATTGTATTTATTTGCGTCCTCTCTCTTTTTTTCTTTGTTAGTCTAGCAAGGGGGTTGTCAATTTTATTGATCTTCTCAAAGAACCAGCTTTTGGTTTGTTGATTTTCTCTATTGTTTTTCTGTTCTCATTTTCATTTATTTCTGCTCTAATCTTTATTATTTCTTCCCTTCTTTTTGCTTTGGGATTGGTTTGCTGTTCTTTTTCTAGTTTCTCAAGCTGTTCAGTTAAATCTTTGAGTTTAGCTCTTTCTTGTTTTTTAATATAGGCATTTAGGGCTATAAATTTCCCTCAAGACCGCCTTGGCTGTATCCCATAAGTTTTTATACAGTTGTGTTCTCATTTTCATTTGTCTCAATATATTTACTGATTTCACTTGCAATTTCTTCTTTGACCCACCGAATATTTAGGAGTGTGTTGTTCAGTCTCCACACATTTGCAAATTTACTTTTATCTTGTCTGTTATTGATTCTAGTTTCACTCCATTATGATCTGAGAAGGTGCTTTGTATAATTTCAATCTTCTTATATTTATTGAGAGCTGTATTGTGACCTAAATGTGGTCTATCCTGGAGAAAGATCCATGGGCACTTGAGAAGACTGTATAACCCGCTGAGTTTGGATGCAGTGTTCTGTATATGTCTATTAAGTCTAACTTGTTTATCATATTGTTCAAGTTCTCTGTTTCCTTGTTGATCTTCTGTCTAGTTGTTCTATCTAATGATGTGAAAGGGGTGTTGAAGTCTCCAACGATTATTGTAGAAATGTCTATTTCTCCCTTCAGTTTTGCCAGAGTTTGTGTCATATATTTTGGGGCACCCTGGTTAGGTGTGTAGATATTTATGACTGTTATATCTTCCTGGAGGAATGTATCTTTTATTAATATATAACGGCCTTCCGCATCTCTTATCACTTTTTTGCATTTGAAGTCTGTTTGTTTGATATTAGTATAGCTACCCCTGCTCTTTTCTGTTTACTATTCACGTGGAGTATCTTTTTCCAACCTTTTACTTTCAGCCGGTTTGTATCCTTGGGTCTGAGGTGAGTTTCTTGTAAGCAGCATATGGATGGCTCATATTTTTTTATCCATTCTGTCAGCCTGTGTCTTTTGATTGGGGAATTTAATCCATTCACATTCAATGATATTACTGAAAATGCACTATTTATTTCCTCCATTGTATTCTTTGGTTTTCATATGTCACCTTATTTTTGTCTCTTGTTTTACTCTTTTGGTTATCTTTCTGCTTTTCTTTCTTCTATATTCTCCTCCAAGCCTCTCTCTCCTGTCTTTTTCTTTCAGGTTCTAAGGCTTCCTTTAATATTTTCTGCAAAGGTGGATTCTTTTTTGCAAACTCTCTTAGTTTCTGTTTGTTTGTGAATACTTTATATTCACCTTCATATTTGAAGGACAGTTTTGCTGGTTAAAGAATTCTCGGCTGGCAGTTTTTCTCTTTCAGTTTCCTAATTGTATCATACCACTGTCTTTTCACCTCCATGGTTTCTGAACAGAAATCTGCACAAAGTCTTACTGGAGGTCCTTTGTATGTGATCATTTGCTTCTCTTGCTGCTCTGAGAATTTTCTCTTTATCTTTTAGATTTGACATTCTGAATAATATGTGTCTTGGGGTAGGTCTATTTGGATTTATTCTTATTGGGGTACGGTGTGCTTCTTGGACATGTAAGTGCATTTCTTTTGTGAGAGTTGGGAAATTTTCAACTATTATTTCCTCAAATACTCTTTCTGCCCCTTTTCCCTTTCTTCCCCTTTTGGAACTCCCATGATACTTATGTTGTTGTGTTTTGTGTTGTCATTCAACTCTCTGAGCCCCTGCTCAATTTTTCCCATTCTTTTCTCTCTCTGTTCTTTTCTCTCTTGAATTTTAGCTGCTCTGTCTTTGGTATCACTTACTCTTTCTTCTATCATTTCAAGTCTGCTGTTGTAGCCTCAGATGTATTTTTGACTTCACTTATTGTGTCCTTCATTCCCATGAACTCCATTACTTTTCTGTTCAGGATATCAAATTCTTCTTTGCATTCACTCAATGACTTCTTTTTTTTTTTTTTTTTATCGGGAGGTACCGGGATCGAACCACGGTCTCTCCATATGGTAGACGGACGCCGAACCTCTTGAGCCACATCCGTTTCCCTCAATGACTTCTTGATGTCATTTATCTCTTTAACTATATTTTCTTTCATCTCATTAATTTGATTTTGGAAATGTGTGCTCATGTCACTGAGTAGTTCTCTCAAATTCTGCATCTCTTCTGGGACTTTGCTGTATTCCTTTTCTTGGTCCATGTCTTCTATTTTCTTAGCATGGCTCTTAATTTTTTGCTGGTGCTTAGGCATCTGGTTAGGTTGTATTTTACTTAGATGCTCTATCTCTTTCTGTTTTATGGGATTTTAGTGGCAGGAGGCTGTGAGTTACCACAGCTCTTTGATTTTTGGCTCAACCTTGATTGTTAGGATTGTTCTGCTGGTTGCTCAAAACTGGGCACTGGACCCAGTAATTAGTTGTAGAGTTGTTTTCTAGGGCCTTGGGCAGGGAAGCTATAGAGGCCAGGAAAAGCCTCTCTTACTAATTTTCTTTTTTTTTTTTTTTTTTTAAAGATTTTATTTATTCATTCATTTATCCCCCCCTTGCTGCTTGTGCTCGCTGGGTGCACAGGCAGGCTTGCCTTCACCAGGAGGCCCCGGGAACCGAACCCGGGGCCTCCCATATGGTAAACGGGAGCCCTACTGGTTGAGCCACAGCCGCTTCCCTTACTAATTTTCTTATGTGCACTTCCTTTGTCTGCCAGGAGATGGTGCTCGTTGGCAGGTCTCAATTCAATGCCTGGTCAGAGTGTATTTATTGTGACACAGACCAGATCAATGTGATAGAGCTTCCTGTGTGGGGGCTAAGAGCCCTGTGATTCAAACTTTCTGAGACAGTTCTCCAGATTTCTCTTATATTGCCCCCCTTTTCCCAGTTAGGAAGTATTTCCACTCCCTTCTGAGTCCTCAACAATCAGTCCCTGTTAGTAGAGGATGAGATTGGGAGATTTGTATATCTTTAGCCCCTGCAGGCTCCAAGGCAAACAATGGCGCTGCCCCACCCAGCCTGGAAGGGCTCTAGGGATAGGGCAGACCAAACCTGGGAGTCAAAATCAGGGTCAGCCCCAGGCTCTCTCTCCCCTCTCCTGTGGAGTCCTCAACAATTAGTCCAGGCTAGAAGAGAGCAAGGTTGGGAGGGTCAGATTTCTCCAGTCCTTTCTAGGCTCCCAGGGCAAACTTCAGTGTGGAAAGGTCTGTGGGGCTCCAGAGCCCAAATTTACCGGTCAGAACCTGAGTCAGCCTAAGGCTGTGTCCCTCTCTCTCCCCTTTCCGGGAGTGGTAGATCCCTGGAACCCCCTTTGTCTGTGGTGGCAGGCCCTGAACCCTGAGAATTCTGAAGAGTGTGGGGGAGGGTGTGGGCAGCAGCAGAAGCTGCTACTTACAACTCATGTTTCCATCGTCGGGAATTCCCTCTTCTGTCCCTCTCTCCTCTGGGTGGTGTGCAGCCTGTTCTTCTTTATATATGGAGAATAAGCATTTGATAAAATTCAACACCTATTATTATTAAAAAACAAAACAAAACAAAAAACACCTCTTCTTAGCAAACTAAGACAGGGGAACTTTCTTGATTTATTTAATACAGGGTATCTACCCAAAAAAGTCTATACATATACCTAATATTTAAAGTTCTCCCATTATAGAAAATGAGAGAAGAATTCCTGCTAATATAACTTCTAGACAACATTGTACTGGAGGTCCTAGCCAGGCATAAGGATTGAAAGGGAAAAATAAAGCTGTCATTAATTGCAGATGTCATGATTATATACATTAAAAAATCCAAAACAATACATAAATAAACTAATAGAATTTAGCAAGTTTACTGGATTCAGGCCAATTAATAAAATATCAATATAGTTCTAGATACCAGCAACAAACAAATGGAAAGTGAAATTTTTTAAATGATGCAATTTACAATAGCATCAAAAGTCAAATACCGATCAATAAATCTAACTAAAGATATGCAAGACCCCAATACTGAAAAATGACAAAACTTATTTAGCAAAATTAAAGACCTAAATAAATGAAGGAATGTATACCATGATCATGGACTGGGAGATTTAGTGTTGTAAAGATATCAATTTTCTTCAAATTTATCAAATGATTCAACACAATCTCAAAGAAAATCCCAGATAGTTTTTTATTAAGGAAAATTCTAAGGTGATCCTATGATTTATATGGAAATAGAAAGGACAAGAATAGCCATGGTATCTTGAAGAACAAAGCTAGAAGACTTATTCTACCATATACCAAGACCCATATAAGTAACAATAAGACACTGTTGTATTGGCACAAGGATAAACAAATAAATAGAAGGGAATATAGAATCCAAAAACAGTCCGTAAAGAGTCACCTCATTTATGACAAAGGTAACATTGCAGTTAGGTGGGGAAATGATTGTTTCAATAAATGGTGCTGGGTCACAGATGGAAAAAAATAATCACATTTGATCTCTTTCTAACACCATACATAAAAATCAATTCCAGGTGGAATATAGATATAAAAGATCAAAGAATAAAATTTCTAGAAAATATAAAAAACTATCTTTATGACCTAGTTATAGGCAAAAGCTTTCTTAAGCATGATACAAAAAGTACCAAGCATAAAAAGGAAAAAAAAAGCTAAATTGGTCTGTATTAAAATTAAGAACCTCTTAATTGCTTTTTAAAAGAAATTAAGAAACTCTCTTCATCAAATACATCATTTCAGAAGTAAAAAGGCAAGCCACAGAGTGGGAAAAGATGTTTACACCATTATTTGAAAAAAAAAAAAAACAAAAAAAACTTTATTTCAACTTAGAAAAAAATTAACTAACAGACATAAGGCAACCTAGCAAATTATGGAAACATTAATTTTAAAAAGTCCATCTAGACAGTTGTCTTATTTAATCTTAAATAAAATAAACCTTTTTTTTTAAAAAAAAAAAAAAAAAAAAAAAAAGATGTTTACAGGACATGTATCTGACAAAGGACTCATATTTGAATATCTACAGAATTCTTAGAAATCAGAAAGGAAAAGGGAGACAATTCAATAGGAAAAAAACAGGCAAACCTGAACAGGCACTCAAAAGAGGATGTCCAAATGGCCAAGAAACATATGAAAAAATTCTCAGATTTGGGGTAATCAGGGAAATGTAAATTAAAATTATAATGAGGTGTTATTACTTACCACCAGAATGGCTAGGATGAAAAAGACTGACAAATAAAAAAGATAGCTAGTGTTAACAAAGACATGCTGGTGGGAGTTTAAATTGGTACAATCACTTTGGACGCTATTTGGCATTATCTACTAAAGTTGAACTTACACATACCCATGTGACACTTTAAAAACTCCGCCGTGGGAAGGGATATGGTTCGAGCAGTTGAGCGCCTGCTTCCCACATGAGAGGTGCCAGATTCTATCCCCCGTGTCTCCTTAAAACAAAACAAAACAAAACAAAACAAAATAAACAACGAGGGAAGCGGCTGTGGCTCAATCAGTAGGGCTCCCGTTTACCATATGGGAGGCCCCGGGTTCGGTTCCCGGGGCCTCCTGGTGAGGGCAAGGCCCGCCTGCACGGCGTGGTTGGCTGACCCGGCGAGCATAAGCAGCAGGGGGGGGATAAATGAATAAATAAATAAATAAATAAATAAATAAAATAAATAAATAAACAACGAGCAAAACAAACGAAAGAACCACCTCAGGGGAGCTGATGTGGCTCAGTGGTTGAGCACCGGCTTGCCGCATATGAGGTCCTGGGCTCATTCCCCCCACCCAGTACCATTAAAAAAAAAAAAGCAAACAAACAAACTTGGCCTCCAATTCTTTACCACTTCTATTGAAAGGTGGGGTCTAGTTCCCTCCTCTTGAATCTGGGCAGCCTGTGACTGCTTTGTGACCGATAGACCGTTGCTTGTGACTAACAGAATACAGTAGTGAAGCTATTGGACTTCCTGACTTCCTTAGGAGGCTGGGTCATAAAAGGTGAAACAGCTCTCACAGGATTCTCTGGAATGCTTGCTCTCCAGACAGTCCCTCACAGGGTGCTTCTTCTTAGAAACCAGTCTCCTTGCTAATTGAGAAGCCCAAGTTACGTGTAGGTCCTCTGGATGACAGTCCCTTATGAGCCCACGTTCAAGTCATTCCAGCCCAGATGCCAGACAGGAGTGAAGAAGACCCAGGTGATTGCAGTCCCCAGACATTTGCATTACCCTAGCTGTTTGCAACATGAATGCATGTACCCGTGCACCAAGAGACACGTGTAACTTATGTGTGTTCAAAGAAGCATTATTTATAATAGTCCCAAACGGAAAATAACCTACAGTGTCCATTAACAGTAGAATGGATGAATACACTGTGGAAAATTATAAAACAATGGAAATGAACAAACTACCGTTACATGCAACAATCTAGATGAGATCTCACAAGCATAATGTTAAGAGAAAGAAGCCAGATACAAAAGAATATATACTGTATGATTCCTGTGTGTGGTGGATTGAATTGTGTACCCAAATTTAGACAAGTTCTTGGTCTTGATCCACATTCTGGTGCGTGTGAACCCATTGTAAACAGGATCTCTGGAAGATGTTATTTTAGTTAAGGTGTGGTCCAAATGGATGAGAGTGGGCTTTAATCCAGATTACTGGAGGGCTTTATTTTTTTTTTAATCTTTATTTTGTACATTTAATAATTGAGAATATAAACAACTAAAAACTAAAAAGAAAATACAGTTGAATAAAAACGTATAGGGAAGCGGCTGTGGCTCAATCAGTAGGGCTCCCGTTTACCATATGGGAGGCCCCGGGTTCAGTTCCCGGGGCCTCCTGGTGAAGGCAAGCCCGCCCGCACGGCGTGGTTAGCTGACCCAGCGAGCACAAGCAGCAAGGGGGTGGATAAATGAATGAATAAATAAAATCTTTAAAAAAAAAAAAGACACTGTGTTATGGAGCGGATGTGGCTTGAGCAGTTGAGCACCCGCCTCCCATATGGGAGGTCCCAGGTTCGGTTCCTGGTGACTCCTAAAGAAAAAAACAGACAATGAGCAGACGGAGCAGGCAATGAAACAGATGAAGGAGCCATCTTGGCGGAGGGCAGGGGTGGGGGTGGGGGTGGAGACAGTGTGTTAGTTATTTTTTGGTGCATAATAAAATAAGAAAATTGTATTATTTCAAAGATTCCATGGGTGAGGAATCCTGGAGTGGTTTGGCTGGGTCCTCTGGTTCAAGGTCTCTCACAAGGCTGCAATCAAGGTGTTGGTGGGGGCTGGAGTCATCTGAAGGCTCAGCTCGGGGAGAAACCACTTCCAAAGTCATTCACGTGGCTGTTGGCAGGCCTCAGGTCCCTGCTGGCTCTTGGCTGGAGGCATCACCTCTCCCCACAAGGACCCTTCTGTAGTTTTACTTCCAACCTGATAGCTTACCTTCTCCCAGAGCGAAAAAGAGGAGCAGGGGGCTAGAGGTGGGAAAGAGATTGGATGAGCAAGACAGATGTCACAGCCTTTGTAACTAATCTTTTTTTTTTTTTTTTTTAAGATTTTATTTATTTATTCATTTATCCCCCCCTTGCTGCTTGTGCTCGCTGGGTCAGCTAACCACGCTGCGCGGGCAGGCTTGCCTTCACCAAGAGGCCCCGGGAACCAAACCCGGGGCCTCCCATATGGTAAACGGGAGCCCTACTGATTGAGCCACAGCCGCTTCCCTGTAACTAATCTTAAAGTGACATTCCATCACTTTTCATGAGAAGCAAGTTACTAGTTCTACCCCAAACTCAAGGGAAGAGACTTATACAAAGGCATGAATCCTTGGAGACCAGGACGATTGGGACCCATTTTTGAGGATGCTAACTACAATTCCATTTATATAAATTTCAAAAACAGGTTAATTTGTGGTTTTAGAAGTTAGGATAGTGATTATCTTTTTGTAGAAAGACGGGAGCAATGACTGGGAAGGGGAAGGATGGGGATCTTCTGCGGTGCTGGTTACTTTGTAATAATCCATTGAGCAGAACACTTGTGATCTGTGTACTTTTCTGTATGAATATTACACTTCAATAAGAAAATTAATTTAAAAGATTATTTAATTTTATTAAATTAATACATAATATGAGAATGGCACTGGAACAGATGTATGTCATTATTGCAGGGTATGGGAATGTGGAGAGGCATGGGAAGAGTACAATTAATGTAGCCTGCGGACTGTAGTTAGCAGCGATACTGTGGTATTCTTGCATCAATGCCAAAGATGTACTGTGTTAATAATAGGGGGGTATGGAAAAGATATGCCAAGTGTATGCTGTGGACCGTTGTTAGTGGTAAAAGTCTTATGATATTATCTCATAATCTGTAACAAATGTTCCACGGCAGTGTGGTGTGTTGATGGAGGGGTGCTCTATGGGAATTCTACACATGTGCATAATTGTTTTGCAAGTTCACAACTTCTGTAATAAAAAAATATTTTTAAAAAGATATAATATGAGCATGGAAAATTTTTGAAAGTTGGATAAAACCCAGTGTTGGTGAGGAAGTAGAAACAGGAAATCTTTTGTAGTGCTAGTAGAAGTCTAATCTGGTTCAGGCCATCCCAAAAAGCAATTTAGACAATATTTAGATAAATAGAATATGTTTATATTTTATAATCCAGCAAGAGGACTCCTGGTATATAACCCAGAGAAATTCTCGCCCTAGTCCATAAGGGATATATAAAAGGATGTTCACTTAAGTGTAGCTTGTGGTAATAGGGATTTGGAGTTGGAGATAACGTAGTCGAGCATCATTAGAGGAATGGATAAATGAAATGTGGTTGCATACTATGGAATGACATGCAGCATTTAGAAGCAAAAAATTAGATGTACATAAAACAACATGAAAATCTTTAAAATGTTGACTAAGAAACTAAAAGATAGCAAATTCAATTTACATCCACACAAAACAACACTATATATTTTATGAGAATACATTCATAAATATTGAACACATTAGAATTCATGCCCATGGGGAGAGGGAAATGGAAGTGGATGAAGGGACCCAAGTTGATACTGGACCATTAAACAAAGAGTATGTTAAATTCAACTCCAGGGGTCGGATGTGGCTCAACTGGTTGGGCGTCCGTCTCCCATATGGAGGGACCCGGGTTCGATCCCTGGGACCTCCCGGTAAAAAAAAAAAAAAAAAAAAAATTCAACTCCACGGCCTGAAGCAGCAAAGTTTAAAGTTAAAGCGCAAAATCCCAGGTAGGGGAATGGAGAGCTGGGCGATGGAGACAGAACCCCAGCCCCTCGGCCGTGGGTGGCGTGGCCTGCAGTGGCGTCGGGGCTGGTGCTGGCACCCTGCTGTCTACCTACCCACCTTTTTTTCCTATTTAAATGCTGATAATATATTAAAATGTATTAAAAAAAATAAAATAAAATGTATAAATGCTCTGAAAAGTTAAACTTAAAAAAAAAAAAAAAATTCAACTCCATGTATGAATTTATGCAAGAGTGACACTCTTGCATAAAGTGGCAATACTTCACAATATACTGACTGTAACCAGAGTGTGAGAATGCCACTGTCCAATTCTCACTGTCCAATTACTCCCTCAGGACCCTTCCAGTGCCATAATATAAAATGCAACTATTGTTCTTTTGCATTGACTGAGGGCATCGTTATTGATCCACAAATTAAATATTAGTAATACATTTATTAGATTTCAAAAATTCAAATATAAATTAAACATCTAGTATTCTCTTCTCCCACCCTATGGATTTTCTTGCACACCTCCTAATGTGGGCAGTCCCCACTTTGGAGACGACTGGTCCATACTCTCTGGTTCAACATCCTTATCTCCTCTTCTCTCCTGAGCCTTCTCTAACCAAATTCTCGTTCCCTACTCCACTGAGTCTGCTCTTGTCCAATCTAATGGTCAGTCTCAGTTCTTATCTTACTCAACTTTACAGCACCATTGGAATGGTTGATCACTCCCTGCCTCTTGAAGCTTTATGTTTCTACTAGGCTATCACATTATCCTGGTTTTCTTCCTTTATCATTGCCTGCACTTTCTCACTTCCCATGCTATACCTTCCTCTTCTTTCTGACCTCTAAATGGTGAAGGGCTCCAGGGCTCAGGCCTTGAACCATTTCACTTAGGAAGAGAAGAAAGATCCAGCAAAGAAGACAGAGAACAAATGTTCAGTGAAGTAGAAGGGAAACCAAGAGAGAAGAGTGTCCCAGAAGACAAGCAAAGAAAGACTTTCCGGGAAGTGAATGTGGCTTAAGCAGGTAGGCGCCTGCCTACCACATGGGAGGTCCTGGGTTTGGTTCCCGGTGCCTCCTAAGGAAGATGAGGGAAGCAGATGTGGATCAAGCAATTGGGCTCATGTCTACCATATAGGAGGTCCAGGGTTCAATTCCCAGGGCCTCCTGGTGAAAGGCAAGCTGGCCCGCTACGGTGTGCTGGCCCGAATGAAGAGCTGGCCTGTGTAGAGTGCTGGCCCATGTGGAGTGCTGGCCTGCATGGTGCAGCAAGATGACACAAGAAAAAGAGACACAGAAGAGAGACAATAAGAGACGTAGCAGAGCAGGGAGCTGAAGTGGTGCAAGAGATTGAGCAGCCTCTCTCCACTCCAGAAGGTCCCAGGATCTGTTTCCGGTGCTGCCTAAAAAGAAGACAAGCAGACATAGAGGAACACACAGAGAGCAGACAGTAAGCACAAAATGAGGGGGTGGAGAGAAATAAATAAATAAATCTTAAAAAAAAAAAAAAAAAGATGAGCAAGATGGTGAGTTGACACAACAAGACGACGGGCTGGAGTGACGAGCTTACACAACAAGATGACACAGCAAGATGATGCAATGAAGAGACACAACGAGGAAACACAATGAGAGACACAACAAGCGGGAATAGAGGTGCTCAAGCCATTGAGCGCCCGCCTCCCTCATGGGAGGTCCCACGTTCAGTTCCCAGTGCCTCCTAAAAAGAAGACAAGCACAGAAGGAACAGACACAGAGAGCAGACAGCAGGCGCAAAACAACAAGGGGTGGGGGAGCAATAAATAAATAAAATAAATAAATAAAAAAGACTTTCCCATAGGAACTGTACATCAGGGTAATTAATAAGTAGATGAGGGGAAGTTTATCTTATAAAAATATGCCAGCTAATAAATGAAGATGGTATAATACAATTAGAATATTGCCATTGTGCAACCTCTAAGGAATTTATGGATTTAGACTTTGAGCATCAATAGGGGCTAGCATCCCAAAAAAGATAAATAAATACTATGTGCCTCCTGATGAAAGAATTCACCACCATCTATAAAGTAGTCTCCCCCACCCCGCCCCATCAAACATGAATCTGATCAAGACTCTCAATCCAATACCAGCCTACAAGAAATTCACGGGATAGGATAAAATAATATCACATGATCTTTCACATGATCTAGTGCAAATTCTAGAATGCAGGAGACTCTATAGGACAACAATCCAATTTTTTCAACAAATAAAATGCAAGTAAAGGGAAGCGGCTGTGGCTCAATCAGTAGGGCTCCCGTTTACCATATGGGAGGCCCCGGGTTTGGTTCCCCAGGCCTCCTGGTGAAAGGCAAGCCCGCCCACACGGCGTGGTTAGCTGACCCAGCGAGCACAAGCAGCAAGGGGGCGATAAATGAATAAATAAATAAAATCTTTAAAAAAAAAAAAAAAAAAATGCAAGTAAAAAAAAAGAAATGGACAATTAACAAATGATTGGTTGTCTATTTCCCTTGAACATCCTTAGGATGGGTACTGCAGGCTGCTTGAGACAGTCCATTACACAGCTGGGCTGCTTTTAAGAGTTAGAAATATTTTCACTATCTCTGCAAGCATACTCAATTCCTTTTAAAAATAATCAAAAGGGGGTCGGATGTGGCTCAACTGGTTGGGTGTCCGTCTCCCATATGGAGGGACCTGGGTTCGATCCCCAGGGCCTCCTGGTAAAAAAAAAAAATAATAATAATAATAATAATCAAAAAATCTTGAAGGATACATAAGACACTGCCTCTGGAAAGGGGAAATGAATGTAAGACATCATTGTATATTTTTCTGTACCTTTTGTTTTGTTTATGTTTATGTATTATCTAGTCAAAAGAGTAAAATAATTGGAAAGGAGGAGAAGAGAAAGGAAGGAAGGAAGGGAGGGAGGAAAGAGGGAAGGAAAGGAAAATCTTTGGACAAATGGTGTTTCTCTGTGACTTCCACTGAGTGGCCTAGTTCTACCCTCCAGTTAAGCCTCCTGTATAACAACTCTGCAGATCTTTGAAGATGGCTCTCTTTTCTCCTTTAGTTTTCTTTTCTCCAGCAAAGTCTCCAGATCCTCCCACTGTTCTTCAAGGGAGTCGGTTAATAATCCTTTCTAGGGGGACGGATGTGGCTCAAATGGTTGGGTGTCCGTCTCCCATATGGAGGGACCCGGGTTCGATACCCGGGACCTACCAGTAAAAAAATAAATAAAAATAAATAATCCTTTCTATATTGGCCCGGCCTCTCTTGACTATACTTGGGATAGTTTGTCAATGTGTGTCTCATGACTGAATATCAGATTCTAAGTGGGACGATTACTTACCACATCCTGAACATTATGCCTCTATTAATGGAGCCAAAGAGTAAATTAAATGGCCTAGCAATTTCACTCCTGAGTATATACCTAAGAAAAATGAAAACATATTGAGAGAAACAGAACAAAAGTGGCCCCTTCTCAAACTGAATTCCCTGCTCCAGGTCTACCTCACCCTCCCACATTCCTGTCTGGGTCCTATCTAACCCTCCCACATTCTTGCTCCAATCCTAATCTCAACAAATTAAAGCCCACATTCCTACACTCCCCACCTGTAGCTCATCTCCCCAAAACGCAGGTCAGTAAGGGTGTTGCTTCATGCTTAAGATTGTAAACCCTTAGTCCCCAGCCAATGGGGAAATGGGTGAGGCAGGGAGGGAGGAAACTGGGACATTGTGTCAGGGTCAGCATATATTCTTTGTTCTCTCACTGAGCACGTGTTCACCCCGCTTTCATTACCCTGGGCGTGCGTCCTTTCTCATGAGAAAGAAATAAATTACTGCTGCCTCTAGTCCAATTCTTTGTCTTCAGAACTTTTATTCTGAGTGAGTGGTCAAGGTTCCACACAATAGGACCACACAAAACCTTACACTCAAATATTTACAGTATTATTATTCATAATAGTCAAAAGGTAGAAACCTCAAATGTCCATCAGTGGACAAATGGATAAATAAAATATAGTATATTCCTACAGTGGAATCCAGCTGCCAATTTGCAAAAAATACAGAAAATAGAGAACAACTTTGAACTGCACCATTAGTATGTAACCACCAAAATCTAGATTGTGGGAAATTCTCTAGGTCAAATACTTTAGATTCTTCAACAGATAAATTATTTTTTAAAAGCCTGGGGATGGAGTGGGTACAGCTACTCTGGAAAAACAGTTTGGCAGTTTCTTCTATACAAGTTAAACATACACTTATTATATGACCCAATGATCTGACTCCTGGGTGTTTCCCCTAGAGTAATAAAAGCTTCTGTTCACACACAAATGTACATGAATATTCACTGGTTTTTTTGTTTGTTTGTTTGTTTTGCTTTGTTTTTACCGGGAGGTCCTGGGGATCGAACCCAGGTCCCTCCATATGGGAGATGGATGCCCAACCATTTGAGCCACATCCGTCTCCTGTACATGAATATTTATGCAGCTTTGTTCATAATAACCCCAAACTAGAAAAACACAAATGACCTTCGAAGGGTGAACAGATAAAGAAAATTTAGTACGTCCATGCAATGGAATACTGCTCAGCAATACAAAGGAATAAACTGTTGATACACACAGCAACTTGGGTGAATCTCAAAAGCAGTATGCTAGTGAAATCAGTCAGTCTAGAAAGGTTACATATTGTATGATTTCATTTATTTGACTTTCTCAAAAAGACAAAACTATACTGATGGAGAACAGATAAGTGGTTGTCATGGATTAGGGGTTGGGAAAAGGTGTGACTATAAAGAGATAGTATGAGGAAGGTTATTTGGGGGGGGGTAATGAAAAATATTCTATATCCTGCTTGCAGTGGTGATTACATGAATCTATATCCTTGTTAAAATTCATGGAATTGTACACCCCCAAAGTATTTTTTTTCCCATGTGATAATTAAAAAAAAATTTTTTTTTTTGAAAAGAGAAAGGAATGAAGGGGGAACTTGTAGATTAAAAGAGACTTCACTACACAGAACCATCTATAGATTCAACAAAATCCCTATCAAAATGCTAGCAGCGGGGGCGGATGTGGCTCAGATGGTTGGGCGTCCGTCTGCCATATGGAGGGACCTGGGTTCGATCCCCGGGACCTCCCGGTAAAATGGGAAATATATATATAGAGGGCGCATGGGCTGCCAGGCTCTGTGTGCCGGTGGGCCGCCAGGCCCCAGAAGCCATGCAACAGGATGGTGACGTAACAGGGGAGGGACAAGACGAGATGCTCCGAAAGCTGCAGAAGCCAGGAGCCATGGTGGCGCCGGTAGCAGAATAACTGTCTCCTGCATCGGAAGTCTCCAGGATCGAATCCTGGTGAAGACTGGAGGAGGAGGATGAGAAGAGATGGCAGGAAACAGACACAGAGAATGGACACAAAACAGCAAATGGGGAAGGGGGGGGGATTAAAATGGATAAAGTAAATAAATAAATCTTAAAAAAAAAAAAAAAATGCTAGCAGCCTTTTTTTACATAAATGGAAAAGCCAATTCTCAAATTCATATGGAATCACTAGGGGTCTCCAATAGCCAACAATCTTGAAAAAAGAGGAACAAAGTTGGAGGTCTCACATTTCCTGAAATCAAAGCTATAGTAATCAAAACAGTGTGGTATTAGCATAAGAATAGACATCCACACCAATGGAATAGAATCGAGAATCCAGAAATAAACCCACACAATTTATAGCCAAATGACTTTCTTTTCCTTTTTTCTTTGTTGGCCAACTGATTTTTTTATTTTTAAGAAGGTAATGGGGATGGAACCTGGAACCTTGTACATGGGAAGCAGGTTCTCAACCACTGAGCTACACCCACTCCCTCTGATTTTTTTTTTTTTAGGCCAGTAAAAAGAACTTATTTGGGAAATAGGGGAAAGAACAGAGCTTGCTGAGAAATGGGAAAGAAAGATGGAAATAATACACCAAGATTTGGTGCGAGTCCCTCTAGGCAGAGAGAGTGGGCTCTGCCTCATGTGATTACCTTTTTTTTTTTTTTTTTTTTTTTTTTTTAAAGATTTTATTTATTTATTCATTCATTTATCCCCCCCTTGCTGCTTGTGCTCGCTGGGTCAGCTAACCACGCTGCGCGGGCAGGCTTGCCTTCACCAGGAGGCCCCGGGAACCAAACCCGGGGCCTCCCATATGGTAAACGGGAGCCCTACTGATTGAGCCACAGCCGCTTCCCTGTGATTACCTTTTAAACTGTTAATTATTCCACCTCCTTGCTAATGGTAAGGGGATGGGCCTCAGTGGTTATTGGTTACCCCACCTATGGTGGGGGCCAATGGTGAGGCCTTTTTGGAATATCCGGAGCCAAGGGGAGGTCCCAGAAAGAGAAAGTGGGACTTCAAGGTTAAACTCAAGGTCCCAGTGAGATCTTGCAGCCATGTTGTCTGTCAGCCATGTATGTTGTGGGTCGTCTTCTCCTTCATTACCTTGTACTAACCTGACTCAACTCCCCCCTCAGAGAGTTCATTCTTAAGGGGGTGCTAAGGGGTGATGATCATTCTTCTGTAGTTACTTCCAGCTGGTTAGGGCAGTAGTCCCTGCCTGACAGGGCATAAACCTCTCTGGCTGTTCTATTGAGGCTGAGGGAAGATGGGTGGGTCCAACACTGTGGTTGGAACTGGCTGAAATCCCCGCGTGACTAATATCTTGTTTTGGAAGGTGTTGATTCTTAGTAAAGAAGCAAACTTCGTTAGAATTTTGAAGATATATGGCCCCACTAAAAGGATAAAGAAGATGGTGGTAAGTGGGCCCCAAAGCAGGGACCTGCTATGACACTGGATCACAAGAATGAGAAAGCCAGGTGCATCCAGAGGCTGAATCCTCCTGAAGTTGGTGGGCATCACTTGCAGGTTTCAAATGTTTAGGACTATTCCAGAGCGATTTATAAAGAAACAGCATTTTTCTTGAGAAATAGGCATGTCCTCCCCACCCCCACCCCCCCGTGCTGCTGTTAGCATGTTAAGGGCTCTGCGATTTTGCAGTACTACAGCAGCAAGAGAGTTTGTTTGCTGTTTTAGAACTTCTAAGGCACAGCTAGTTTCTTCTATGCTGTTAGTTAGAATAGAAAATGGGGTTTGGTATAAATTGCCAATCCCAGTTTTCTATGGTGGTGGTTATGCTTAAGACAGCTAGCTAAGAGGGGGATGAGAAAAGGCATTGACCTTTTAGTTATTGTATAGAGAGAAAATGCAGGAAATGAAAAGACAAGGTTTCTTAAGGGGTGCCTGGCTTGCCTTCCCCCCAGCAATAGGCATTTGGGCTAGAGTTAGAGGAAACAGCTGGCTTTGACACAGACACTACTTAGCTTTGCCTCTTGAAGAGGTGTTTCAGGCTGCCCAATGACTGGCACATGTACATCCCGTCAGGTGCTTTTGGTGAGCTGGCACTTTCTTGGGTACCTGGCTTCACTCGGGATAAGTGCATCCACTGACAATCCCTTTAACTTTCACTGCTGTGGGAGTGATCAGAACCACAGAATAAGGTCCCTTCCATTTTGGCTCTAATTGAGAGTGAGGCCTGTTCTCCTGCCAGGTTTTGATCAGAACCTGGTTTCCAGGTCTTGGGTGAGGAAAGGTTGCCCATAGGCCATCTTGAAGGGGCTAAGCTAAAGTGGGTCCTTAGCCACCTCATTTGCTGTTTCCCTTCTGGTGGGAAATGCTTAGCCCTGGCAGCATGACATGTGGGTCTGCCAGTCCTTCTCAAGGTATGAGTGCAACAGGTTTTGGAATAAGGGCTAAAAGGGAGACCTGGGTTAAACACGTCTTTCACCTGTTGTGGGTGAAGACCGTGAGAGGTCACCCCCAAGTTAATTTAGTGGACTTTTGTTGCCGGTCAGGCTCTGGGTTTGTGAAAACGGTGCCGCGGATGAGAAAGAAAGAATAAGACAAAGAGAAGAAAAACTGGGATCAGGGGACTCTCCGTCCGAACTGGAGAGAAGAGCCCTGCCACCTCATAAGGTGTGGCTTTTATTTTGGCTTTAGAACAAAGAAAATATGTATGTACATATACAAAGTCAATAGATACTTGACAGTTTACATTTTACTAAAATGAGCAAGTCTTAAAAGTTGATGGCTCAGTTCCTCTTTTTCTTCCTGAAATTCACAGACATTGTAAATCTTACAAGCTCAGGATGTTTCCCCACCCAGCTCCTGTTAGCATGAAACTCCAGAACTTGTTTATTACATTCCAAGGTGACCTTCTTTTCTATCAGTAGTCATGGCCTTTAATTGAAACTCCATCAGCCTTTTTTTTTTTTTTTTAAAGATTTTATTTATTTATTCATTTATCCCCCCCCTGCTGCCCGTGCTCGCCGGGTCAGCCAACCACGCCATGCGGGCGGGCCTGCCTTCACCAGGAGGCCCCGGGAAACGAACCCGGGGCCTCCCATATGGTAAACGGGAGCCCCACTGATTGAGCCACAGCCGCTTCCCCATCAGCCTTTTTTTTTAATTAAAAGGGCTGTTGCCCCCACTGCTGTCAAGCAAGGTGGGCTATTCCTTTATCTTACAGGCATGTTTATTAACTACTTAGAAAATGAAGTTTACCAGGATTTTTAACATGTTCAATGTTCCTCTGCATATGATTTAGAGGAGAAAAGATATCACTATAATCATCAGGCATATATCTAGAATAGGATATAGGTAATGTACTTAACACTAATTAAAGCACTACTCATTGCATAAGTTTTTCTTTGAGCTGCAATTAATAGATCTAAGCTCCAGGTTTGCAATAGCTTACATGTTATCTCTCCATGGGAGCAGACCATAATGCCAATTGTGTTTAAGTTCTACTCACAGGACTCTGGTGATTATTGCTCCACTTGGTGTGTCCTTCGCACAGCCGGCATGCTGCAGCAGTGTTGACCCTAAAGAGAAGCTAGGAAAGTAGGTTCCAGGATTCCATTGGCTTGGTACATAGCACCCTTCAGCACTATGAAACAGTGCCAGTTTGGAGGGAATGTCCATTGTGCATCTGGCTATATCAAGCCATCGCTGGCTGCTGCAGGAGTTTGAAACTGCAATGTGCTCTCCTTTCACTTCAGGAGCATAACCGGAAATGTAGTAGATACCTTCATTGGTTTAGGGGTCAGTGACCAACCTAGCCAATAACTCCAATGAAGAGGCAACCTGCAGTGTATTGAAAGCCTAGTTTGAATGTACAAGAGTTTGACAATGCTAAAGGTTTTATATACTTTTTTAATTTTTATACACTTTCTAAATACTTCCAGTGCTATGTATAACATATCTAATGAACTTAACTTGTTAGTACTTTGCTTTTTACTTCTACACTTTTACTATGATGATGTTAATTCAACAGGTATTTTATTTTAGCAGCAACAGGAAAACTTACTTTCTCAGTTGTTTTATGAAAACTGAAGATTCCCAACGGAATTAAGATTATCTTTCTTTTTTTTTTTTTTTTTTTTTTTTTACCGGGAGGTCCCAGGGATCGAACCTGGGTCCCTCCATATGGGAGACGGACGCCCAACCAGTTGAGCCACATCCAACACCCAAGATTATCTTTCTTTACCACCACTTTAATATGCAGATTGAGGTGGCCTCTGACAGGTTTTCCTATTATGAAGTTACTGTTTGCTATTCATATCAGTTTAGGTTTCTAATTAATAATGGCTGCTTGGAATTAGTCATTTAAATGCTTCAGTTTAGAAGAAATCTCCTTATAATTAACCATAACCACATAGACTTGTTACTTTACCTTAAGATAAATTAGAGTTAGCAACCAATGAAATTTACTTTATCCATTTAAGAGAGGGCAGATCTACATTTTCTTCTTTAGTTTAATTTCATTAAACATGAACTTACAACTTTCATCATTTAAAAGATTTAATACATATAATATTAATTTATTTACTTGGTATTCTATAAACCAAAGAGATAAACCCAAGCTAAATAAATTTTTTTTTTTTTAAAGATTTTATTTATTTATTCATTTATCCCCCCCTTGCTGCTTATGCTCTCTGGGTCAGCCAACCACGCCGTGCGGGCGGGCCCGCCCTCACCAGGAGGCTCCGGGAACCGAACCCGGGGCCTCCCATATGGTAAACGGGAGCCCTACTGATTGAGCCACAGCCGCTTCCCCAAGCTAAATAAATTGAAACCATTATAGTTTACACAAAGCATGTTCTTTTTCCTTCCTTTACAGGAGGCTAACTTTTTAAAAAAAATAAAATTCTAAAACTGAATAATCTTAAAAGCATACTATAAGAAGAAATGAAGTCATAAAGCATATGGCAACATGGATGAACCTGGAGGACATTATGTTGAGTGCAGCAAGCCAGACACAAAAAGACAAATACTGTATGAATGCATTACTATGAACCAAATATATTGTGTAATATATTGTTTGATTCAAAAAAAATTTTATATGTATCCATTACATTTAATTGAGAAATGTATATATTTATTCATCTGTGTTTACTTTTCAGTTTTTAATTTTTTATATTTTCAATTATTAAATGTACAAAATAAAGTTAAAAAAGTCCTGCAAAAGAAGACCTTTCTACCTGGAGCAGCTCTGTGTGCTGTGCTTTGCCACTCTGGTTCTCACCAGCTGAAGCTGATAAACATCTAGGGACTCTGAGTGACCCCGGAACAGGAGAACCTCCCTAGACCTCTTTCTTGACCAATAAGCAAGGCCATTTATTTTAAGTGACCCTTTGCCTAGAAGAGTTTAATCTGCCACACCTAGCCCCTCCCTCAGAGCTATGGCAAAGAGAAGGCCCTGGGGGCTGGGTAAGTCAAAGAGCTCAGGAAACTTTTTTCCTTTCTCAATAGTTCCTATACTTAGATTTCTATATAACCTTTCCATTCTGCTTAGCCTAATTTGGGTTCTAGGAATATTCATCACATATATAACTGCATATTTAATTTTTAACAATTTGAATAGAGCTCTTTTAAGAATTTTTATTTGTTAATTTGATATTACCATTCCAATGTATGAAGATATACACTGAGCAAAAAGGCAAACACAAATAGAGAGTTTGAACCAGAAACACAACTTACTAAAGTTACTTAAAACTTTGATTCTTTAACAAATTAAGTTTAACTATAAGATAACATTTAAAAGATTTCTTTGAAAGCTTTTTAAAATTACTCTAATTTGCACTGTGACCATGCAATTTTGCACAAGAATTTTGTTCCTTAATTATTGGCTTATAAACAAAATGTCCCCAATGCTTTAATACAATTTTCCTTTGCTTCAGAAATTTGCTTATTTTCCACTTTGACTTTAGCAGTCCTTGGATGAGCAAGACTAATTCTATGTACACTCACTGAGGCTACCGAAGCCTCGGGAAAACTGGCTTCTCTCATGAATTGCCGCTTTTAGGAAGCCCGGACAGTCAAGGCAGGAGGCGTCCCTCACTTCCCAGTCCTTGGAGATAACAGGACTCCAGCGGCCGCTGGACTGGAAGAGTGGACGGTCAACCCCGAGGGTCGAGAATTCTACCAGGCAGCAATTTAGTCCACACTTGGAGCCATGAGAGAAAGCAGGGTCACTAATACCAGTGCAAGGACAGGAGACAGGGGTGTCTCAAGTTTGCTTGCCCCTGAGCTATAAGGGGCAGAAGCTGTTGTGAAATAACCATAAGCAAAGACAAGGGGTGAAGCTAGACTTGAAGTGACCATACACAGAGGCAAACTCAGTTTATAATTACCACCACAATAGCTGAAGTTGAAGGGCTAGGTGAAGTTAGTTACAAAATAACCATAATCAAAGGTAAGTTTAGTTGAAGATTATCATTACAATAGCTGAAGTCTAGGCTACATCCACCCAGTTATAATAATTTCAGTTACTGTCCTTCTGCTGTTTTATAATATAAAGGCATTTTATATAATGATCTTAACTTCTAGTTACAGTTTCTAGCAAGTTTTCACTTAAAAACAATTTGAGCACTTCCATTCATTAAGCAACTAGAATAATTCTATTAGTAACATCTTTGCTAAGTTTTTTTTTTCCGCAGTTGAATTAATTCCACTTGTGATAGACTGCCAAAGTGGATACTAACCCAAATAGTGGGGCTCCTGAGGGCTCTGGAGACACCCAGATCCCATGGTCAGGGCAGATAGCTCCGGAGTTTGATGCCTTGCCAGTGGACCCCACTCTAGAGCCTGTGCCCCTGAGAGCGACAGTCAGACCCAACCATGTCTTCCCTACACATGGCTCATCTGCCCCTTCCATTCAAACCTACACTTGGCTCTGGAGTCTGCAGGAGCATGCCCAAGAAACTCGAGCCCTTGGGCTGACCATGTGCTAACTGGGCCTGGAACCTCAGCAGAGCTGCAACACCCACCCTATAGCTCATTGGACTCACCCAGGACAACTAACAAGGAGATGATGATGGACAACGACCATCCCAAGGAACAGAGAGAGTCTGCAACTGCAAGCAAGATAGTCCCATCCATCTTCCCAATGGGATACAAGCCCCCTCTCAATTAGAGGTGGAGTGGACATCACCATCCCAGAATCCCCAGGACTGGAGAAAGAACTATGGACTAGAGTAGATTTGCTGGCATTCTGCCACAGACACATTGTGATTCTAGCAATGGAAGAAATTACAACATTGATGTGGAGGCAGTGGCCACTGGAGGCCCTGGGGACAGGGAGAGGGAAAAACAGCCATAATACAAGGGCTCTTTCGGGACTGGGGTATCGTCCTGAATGACATTGCAACAACAGACATAGGCCATTCCATATCACATAACATGCAAAACTGTGCGGGATAGAGTGCAGACCATAATGCGAACCATGGTCCATGCTCAGTGGCAAAGCCCCAGGATGCGCCTATCAATTGCAATGAATGTGCCACACCAATGAAGGACACCTATGTGGGAGGGTGTGGGAGGTGTGGGGAGTGGGGCACATAGGAATCCCTACATCCCCTGTGCAACACTTATGCAATCCAAGCATCCTCCAAAAAACAAAATTTTATTATCAAAAAAAAAATTCCACTTGTGATTTCTTTATACATCAATTTTAATTGCAAGATGGTATTGACATTTAAAAACTATATATTTTTTTTTTTAGGTCACCTTTGACCATTAACCACTTTGTAACAGGCAAACCCCAAATCTGATTTATGAGTTTCTAGGCACGAGCAGACTAACAATTTTTTTTTTTTTTTTTACCGGGAGGTCCCGGGGGATCAAACCCAGGTCCCTCCATATGGGAGATGGATGCCCAACCATTTGAGCCACATCCGTCCCCCAAAGACTAACAAAACTAAAGCAAGCACAGGTTAGAACAGAAGAATTTTACACTTAGCTTAGCTTAGGGAAAGACTTGACTTTAGAATCACCTGGACGCAGAGCTCCCAGTGTCTGTCTGTGGCAGTAACTTCATGCGGGACCCCCCAGCTTCGTATCTCCAGGAAAATCCCTGGGCAGCTGCTAGATACGGAGCTAGGGGTCTAGAGAATCCCTGCCCCTGAAGAGACACAAATTGGGGCTGCATCCCATTAATTACTCCCACAAGGAGTAAAACCTTGCAAGCTTTTTTCGCTGGAAGGATTGGAGTGTTACAAAGAAATAGGGAGCTAGGAAAGCCAGGAATCTTTTCATTGTAATTGATGGCACATGAGGAGGTTCCTTATGCTACAGGTGCAAGGTTTAGTAATTAAGAGTGCATTTCCTCATCCCTTTAACACAAGGGTTATCAACCTTTTTTGTTTCACAGACCCCGTGTTAAGAACTCTTGCTTTAAGGAGACATGACCATGTGGTTGTGGTCTCTGGCCCTCAGATCTGTCTGTCCTCCCCTCTCTTACGCAGGTTTAATTGGAATTCAGGGTCCCATACAGAGCCTACTCTCGGCCATACTGTGGTCACATGGTGTGGCAGGAAAAGATTAGACTAGGCAGGTTGTCCCAGTTTAAGAGCCGCCCGTTATCCTAGGGGAGGAAAAGGGGCGTTTGTCAGTTTGGGGGCATCCCACCGCAGTCCTGACAGAACGGGGTCGTTCACAGAGCAAGCATCCTGGAAATCGGAAGCCCTGCTCACTGTCCCACATTTTGGGGATCGGGAGCTTTGTCTCTGGGCATCCCCAGAGCCTTAAAGGACTTGGGGGTGTCTGGGTCTGGTTCCCAGACCGAAACACCCACCCAGGCTTTCCTTCTAGGAAAGGGGCTGGCTAAGGACCTTTTAAACACTTTTGCCTACTTTGCAGCCATCTTAGGAGCTGGCTATGGGTGAGCTCACTCCATAGCCGCTGCCAGACGCTGAGTTCCCCAGTTAAACATGACAGTAAAAGCCCATAAAAAATTAGAGACTAATTGTCCTGTGATTTGCCCACTCCAGACAATCTCCAGACCTCTCCAGGGTGAAGAAGGCCTTAGCAAGGCCTCAGGGCACTGCTGAGGGTGAGGCTTAGGCCTGGCTCTAACAAATGCATTTTCAGTTTCTAAGGCATTCTAAAGCATCTCAGACCCAGAAAGAGGCACTTTTAATTAAAAGTAGTTGACTAACGATCTAAGGAAACAGTACCACGGGTGGGAGCCATTCTGAATTTAGAAAGGGTCTGGTAAACTTCCTGCAGACTCCTGCTTGACTTAGGCCATGTTCCCAGTCAGGTCTCAAGAGCAGTTTCACCAGCCACCCAGAACTTCCTTGGATTTACCCAGCATGGGGATTGGCCCCTACCACCTCAGGAGAGGGAACTTGAAGTCTGAGGAGACCCAGTTTATGTCCTTTGGGAGCTCACCCGGGCACCCCTCAGCCACTGACCCCTTTTAAAACAGAACCAAAAGAGGGCACAGATGGGCCTTAAAACTCATCAGTTTCCAGCAGGGGTCCTGGAGCACGACTCACTTATCTTTCTCTAGGCAATAGCTTGCCAAATGAAGATGGAGAAGTGTTGGATTCCTCTAGGTTCTTGGCTGGGATGCATAAAAGAATTTATGAACATATCAGTTTAGTTAGGCCAGTAAAAAGAATTTATTTGGGAAATGGGGGAAAGAACAGAGCTTGCTGAGAAATGGAAGAGAGGATGGAAATACACACCAAGATTTGGTGCAGGCCCCTCTAGGCAGAGAGAGCCTACCCCTGATTTCTGACAACTGTTTCTGACAACTGTGTCAAGTATGCAATGAGGAAAGAATAGTCTCTTCAAATGGTGCCAGAAAAACTGGCTGTCCACATGCAAAAAAAAAAAAAAATTAATTCAAAATGGGTCAAGGACCTAAATATAAAAGCTAAAACATAAAACTCTCAGAAGAAAACAGGGGAAATATTTTTTATTTTGGATTTATTAATGATTTATTACACATAACACAAAAAGCATAAATAAAAAAAAAAAAAAAAAAAAAAAAGATACATTGGGCTTCATCAGAATTATAGAGTTTTGTGCATCAAATGACATTATCAAGAAGCAGATGTGGCTCAAGCAACTGGGCTCCCGCCAACCACATGGAAGGTCACTGGTTCGGATCCTGGTGCCTCCTAAGGAAGATAGTGAGCTCGCCCAATGGGCAGGCACAGCAAGCTGACACAACAAAAGACACAAGAAGAAAAAAACATAATGATAGATAGACACAACAAAGCAGGGAGCAGAGGTTCCCAGTGCCTCTTAAAGGAGACAGTGAGCTGACATGACAGACAGGTGCAGCGAATTGACACAACAGGAGACACAGGGAGGAAAAACATAATGAGAGACACAACAAAAGCAGGGAGCGGAGGTGGCTCAAGCAATTAGGCACCTCCCTCCCACATCAGAGGTCACAGGTTCGGCTCCCAGTGCCTCCTATAGAAACAAAGAAGACGAATAGACACAGCAAATGCTATAAGCTGTAGAGGCTCAAGCTGCCCTCATTGCCCAGGGACCAATGAGGCTTCTCCCAACTTTTTTTAAATCTTAAAATAAAAAGATATAGGGAAACAGATGTGGCTCAAGCGATTGGGCTCCCACCTACCATATGGGAGGTCCCGGGTTTGGTCCCCGTTTCTCCTGGAGAAGACAAGCAAGGCAGTGAGCTGGCACAACAGGCTGGTGCAGCAAGTTGACTCAACAAGATGACACAACAAGGACAAAGAGGAAACACAGTGAGAGAGGCAACAAAGCAGGGAGCATAAGTGGCTCTAGTGATTGAGCGCCTCTCTCCCACATGAGAGGTCCCAGGTTTGGTTCCTGGTGCCTCCTAAAGAGAAGATGAGCAGACATAGCACCCAACAAATGGGCACAGAGAGCAGACAGCAAGTGCAAACAAGGAGGGGTGGGGAATAAAGAAATAAAATAAATCTTTAAAAAAAAAGATACAAAGATGGGCAAAGAAGCTCAAAATCATTAGTCATTAGGGAAATCCAAACTAAAACCACAATGAGATACTACTTCACACCTACTAGGATGTCTATCATTAAAAAAAAAAAAACACAACACCTGAAAATAACAAGTATTAATAAGGTTGTGGAAAAATTGGAACCTTCAGATATTGCTGGTGGGAATTTAAAATGGTGCACTTGCTGTGCAAAACAGTTTGGTGGTTCCTTAAAAAGTTGAACATAGAATTACTTTATGTCCTGGCAATCTTCTTCTAGATATATACCCAAAAGAATTGAAATAGGGATTCTAATAGATATTTGTAAACCAGTGTTCATAGTAGCATTTTTCATAATAGCCAAAAGGTGCAAATAACCCAAAGGTCATTAAGAGATGAATAGATAAACAAAATGTTCTATAAACATATGATGAAATATTACTCACCCTAAAAAGGTTCTGATACATGCTACAACATGAAGAAACCTTGAAGACATCATGTTGAATGAAATAAACCAGACATAAAAGGTTAAATACTGCATGATTCACTTATATGAAATTACTAGTATATGAAAATTCATGGAGACAGAAAGTAGATTACAGGTTACCAGGGGTGAGAAGAGGAGAAGAGGAGAAATGGAGAGTTAATGCTTAATGGGGAAAAGTTTCTATTTGGGGTGACAGAAAAGTTTTGGTAATGGATGGTCATGGTGGTAGTACCACATTGTGAATGTAATTAATGCCACTGAATTGTATGTTTGCAAGCGGTAAAAAGGAAATGGGAAATTTTATGCTGTATATGTGTTCCTACTTAATAAAAAAATTTTTTTAAAGGAACAAAGCCTTGATACATGTTACAACATGGATGAAACTTGAAATCATTAGGTTGAGTCGGGGTTAGGGGAGAATAGGGAGTTATTGTTAAATAGGTATGGAGTTTCTGTTTGGGGTGATGACAGAGTTTTTTTTTTAATTTTTTTTTAACATTTTTTAAACTTTATTTTGTACATTTAATAATTGAAAATATAAACAATTAAAAACTAAAAAGTAAACACAGATGAATAAATATATACATTTCTCAATTAAATGTAATGGATACATATAAATTTTTTCTTTTAATCAAACAATATATTACACAATATATTTGGTTCATAGTAACGCATTCATACAGTATTTGTCCTTTTGTGTCTGGCTTGCTTCGCTCAACATAATGTCCTCCAGGTTCATCCACGTTGCCATATGCTTTATGACTTCATTTCTTCTTACAGCTGCATAATATTCCATCGTGTGAATAGACCACAGTTTGTTTATCCATTCATCTGTTGATGGACACCTGGGTTGTTTCCAACTTTTGGCAATGGTGAATAATGTGGCTATGAACATCGGTGTGCAGATGTCTGTTTGTGTCACTGCTCTCAGTTCTTCTGGGTATATACCCAGTAGTGGTATTGCAGGGTCATGTGGTAAGGATGACAGAGTTTTTTTTTTTTTTTTTTTTTAAAGATTTTATTTATTTATTCATTTATCCCCCCCTTGCTGCTTGTGCTCGCTGGGTCAGCTAACCACGCCGTGCGGGCGGGCTTTTGCCTTCACCAGGAGGCCCCGGGAACCGAACCCGGGGCCTCCCATATGGTAAACGGGAGCCCCACTGATTGAGCCACAGCCGCTTCCCAAGATGACAGAGTTTTGATGAGGGGTGGTGGTGATGGTAGCACAACATTGTGAATGGAATACCACTGAATTGTACACTTAAAAATAGTTAAAATGGGAAATTTTGTGTTTTATATATGTGTCACCACAATAATTTTTTAAAAGAGACTTTAAAACATATCAAGTTTTAAAAAATGGATCATACTGTAGTGCTAAGGGGTTCATTAAGCAATAAAAACCATAAGAAATTACAAGGAAGTAGTTATCAAGAGTCTAGGTAGCGGGTTCTTTTTGGAGGGAGAGTGGGGTCTGTGATTAGAGGGTCTTCTGAGGTGGCTGGCAAAGTTCCATTTCTTGGCCAGGGTGATGGTTACATAGATGTCTGATTTCTAATAATTCACTAAGCTTTATTGTGTGTAGTTTCCAGGTTTCCAGTATCTGTGCTTTATTTTATACTAAGAAGTTGTTTAAAAAAGAAAGAAAAAGGGGGTCGGATGTGGCTCAACTGGTTGGGCGTCCGTCTCCCATATGGAGGGACCCGGGTTCGATCCTCGGGACCTCCCGGTAAAAAGAAAAAAAAAAAAAAGAAAGAAAAAAAGAATAATGGGGTGGAGAGGGGAAAGGGCAGCTCCCTGAATCAGAGAAGTCCTCTTGGAGGAGGTGACATTTTAAAAAAGGAAAGGAAAGATGAAAATGAGCCAGAAAAACTGAGGTGGAACAATCAGCAAGATGGCGGCAGAGTAAGACGCTCCTAGAGTCAGCTCATGCTACAGTTAGTAACACCCAGAGCTATCTAAAGCACTTGTTTGGGGGCTCCAGGAGACCAGAAGTGCATCCTGCAACATCCTTGAAAGAATGGAAGGAGGCGACTGCCGTTCTGCAGATTCCTAAGTAGAGCACTCCACGCCATGGAGGCCAGTGCCCATCCTCCACTGGAGGCACAAGCTGCCTCGGGAGCTGTTCCGTGGCTGGAATTGGAAGCTCCACTTCCTAAAAACAGGGAAGGAAGAGATGGTTGGGCACCAACTTCAGCTACTGATTAGTAAATTTGGTGGGCTAAAGTATAATCCTAAGAACAGCTAAAGTCTGAACCTGTTCAAGTGAGAGAGAGGCTGGTAGCTGCCATTTTAACTCTGCCCCCAGCATGAGGGGAAGCGGGGCTGACTGAAAATCACAGTGCTGGCAGGGACCGGCTGCCTTTCATCCAGATCAGATTGCAGCTCCAGCCTAAGCCCCAGCCCCACCTCCAGCAGGGAGGAAGCTGGGGGGAGCTGTGCCAGCCTCTTCGGGAAAATACAGGCCACGCAGCGAGGCCAGTGATCATTCTACTCTGGCAGCATAAGCAGCCTCAGAAGCTATTCTGTGGCTGGAGTTGGAAGCTCCATTTCCCAAAAACGGGAGGAAAAGACAGTTGGCTACCATCTTCAGCTACTGATTAGTCAATTCGGCTGGCTAAAGTATAACCCTAAGAACAGATAAAGTTTGAAACTGTCCAAGTAGGAAAGAGGCCAGTAGCTGCCACTTTGGCTCCGCCCCCAGCATGAGTGGACGCCGGGCTGACTGAAAATCATGGTGGAGACCAGTTTCTTTCACCCAGATGGGCCTGCAGCCCTAGCCTAGGCTTCAGCCCTACCTCTAGCAGGGAGGAAGATGATGGGCCCTGCACCAGCTTTTCTGGGTAACTGCAGTTACATTCGGCTGGCACAGACTGAATAGTTGGAAGTCTACCAGGGCAACTGTGGTCATCTTGGACCTGCACTGCATAGATTGCTGCCCACACCTGCAGCTCCATCCCTGCTCCAGGGAGGGGAGAAAGGGGTGTGATGCTTTATTAGTCTCTCTGGGCAACTACAGTCTAGGCCTGCACGACTTGGATTATTACACACAGCTGTGGCTCTGTCCATACCCCCTGACAAAGGAGAAAGTTGGGAGAAGCCTCATCGGTCCCTGGGAAAATTAGGGCAGCTTGAGCCTCCACAGCTTATAGCACCAACTACATCCTTGGCTCCTACCACACAACCAGCAAGGGAGAAAAAGGCAAGAAAGCCATAAACTAAAGAGAGAAACTGCACCCAGAATAAATATATCGAGTAAGCCAGATGCCAAGACACCAACAAAAAATTATAATCCATATCAAGGAACAGGAAGATATGGCCCAGTTAAAGAACAAGATAAACTTTATCTTGGACATAAAGGAGTTGAGAAAACTAATCATAGACGTTCAAACAAATCTCCTTTATAAATTCAATGAGATGACTAAGAGAGATTAAGGATATTAAGAAGACATTGGATGAGCAAAAAGAAGAATTTGAAGGTATACGTAGAAAAATAGCAGATCTTACGGGAATGAAAGGTTCAATAAATGAAATTAAAAATACACTGGAATCATATAATAGTAGATTTGAGGAAGCAGAAGAAAGGATCGGTGAGCTTGAAGAAATGGTCTCTGTGACAGTTTGATGTAATTATGAATTCCAAAAATATAATTGAATCATGCTTGTAAACTGATCTGTTAATCTGGGCATGATTAGGTTAGGATTAGGGCGTTGAGCCCCACCCCTTGGTGGGTGGGGAATTGAATATAAAAGGCAAGGCAAAGGACAGTTGAAGCAGTCTTTTGAGAAGCAGTTTTGATGTTGGAAAGAAGGCCCCAGGAGAAGAGGAGCAAACCTTTTGCCAGATCGTCTGCAGCTGACCTTGTGGAGGAAACAGGAGCTAAGCCCAGAGAGAAATGCAGCCCCGGGAAGAGAGGAACCCCAGAAGCCTGAACCCTGGCAAATGCCAGCAGCTGTCTTGCTCTAACACGTGGCAATAGACTGTGGTGAGAGAAGAAACTTAATGCTTTATGGTCTGGTATTTGTGGACTTGTACCCCAAATAAATACCCTTTATAAAGACCAACCCATTTATGGTATTTCACATTACCACCCCTTTTGGCTGACTAATACAGTCTCTAAAAGTGAACATACAAAAGAACAGATGAAAAAAAGAATGGGAAAAATTGAGCAAGTTCTCTGGGAAATAAATGATAGCAAGAGACGTGCAAACATACGTGTCATGGGTGTCCCAGAAGGAGAAGAGAAGGGAAAGGGGGCAGAAGGAATATTTGAAGAAATAATGGTTGAAAATTTCCCAACCTATTAAAGGACATAGATATCCATGTCCAAGAAGCACAACATACTCCCATCCAAAAAATTCCAAATAAACCAACTCCAAGACACATACTAATCAGAATGTCAAAAGACAAAGAGAGAATTCTGAGAGCAGCAAGAGAAAAGCAATGCATAACATATAAGGGATACCCAATAAGATTAAGTTCCCATTTCTCATCAGAAACCGTTGAGGCAGGAAGACAGTGGTATGATATATTTAAGATACTGCAAGAGAAAACCTTCCAGCCAAGAATCTTATATCCAGCAAGATTGTCTTTCAAAAATGAAGATGAGTTTAGAATAGTAACAGATAAACAGAAACCGAGAGAGTTTTTAACCAAGAGACCAGCTTTGCAGGAAATACTAAAGGGTGTGCTACAGTCTGAAAATTAAAGACAGAAGAGAGAGGCTTGGAAGAGAGTCAAGAAATGAAGATTATATCAGTAAAAGTAACTAAAAGTGTCAAAAGAGTGGTGAAAATAAAACATGACAGATAAACCCAAATATTTTGGAATAAACTTAACCAACGATGTAAAGCATTTGTATTAGGAAAACTACAACTCATTGTTAAAAGAAATTTAAAAAAAACCCTAAATAATTGGAAGGACATACCATGCTCATGGGTTGGAAGACTAAATATCATTAAGATGTCAATTCTACACAAATTGATATACAGATTCAATGCAATCCTGATAAAAATTCCACCAGCATTTTTAAAATAAATGGAAAACACGATTATCAAATTTATTTGGAAGGGTAAGTGGTCCTGAATAGCCAGAAATATCTTAAAAATGAAAAATGAAGTTGGAGGACTCTCACTTCCGGACTTTAAGTCATATTACCTAGATACAGTGGTAAAAACAGCATGGTACTGGCATAAAGATAGACACATAGACCAATGGAACCGAGGTGATCGTTCAGAAACAGACCCTCACATCTATGGTCAAGTGATTAAAAAAAAAAAAACCCAACAATTTATTGAAGTATATCATTCATGCATAGCATACATAAACAATAAGTTTTCAGTAAACATTGTGAATTTACAAAACAAACATGCATGACATCATACAGGGCTCCCACACATCACCCCACACAAATACTTTGCATTGTTGTGAAACATTTGTTAACAAATAATGAAAGAGCATTGTCAAAGTGATACTACTAACTATAGTCCATATCTAACTCCCCTATGCTTTTTTTTAAAGGATTTATTTATTTACTTTTAGCCATTTTTACACACACACACACACATTTTTGCTGTGTTTGTTTCCATTTGCTGGGCAGCTCTCTGTGTCCGTTTCCTGCTTTCTCTTCTCGTTCTTCTCTTCCTGTCTTCCCTGGGATTTGATCCTCAGAACCTCCAATGTGGGAGAGAAGCATTCTGCCACCTGCACCACCTCAGTTCCTGTTTTTTTGGCACATCTAGTCTTGGCTCTCCCTTGTGTCACCCTCCTGTTACGTCATCATCTTGATGCATGGCTCGTGAGGCTTGGTGGCATACCCGCGCACGGGTCCTGGAGGGCTCACCTGTACATGAGTCCTGGGGGGCTCACCTGCTTGCAAGGCCTGGCGGTGCACCTGCAAACGGGGCCTGGCGACCTGCATGCCTTCTATATTTTTCTTTTTTTATTTTTACTGGGAGGTCCCAGGGATTGAACCCAGGTCCCTCCATATGGGAGACAGACACCCAACGATTTGAGCCACAACTGTCCCCCTGCTATAACGCTTAAGGTTGACCAAAGATACCTAGAGTTACAGTCATTTCCCGTACAGGTTGGTCATATACTAAATCAGGCTTAGTTTATCACCAGCATTCTAAAAACCAGACCTAAGGAGAAAAACTAGGTCTGGGGACTCATGCATGGTTTCTAATATATGTTTAGCAATAGAATGTTTAGCATACCCTGATTATCACAAAATCAGGACAGCGTGAATATTCACATGGTCAAGTGATTTTTTTTTTTTTTAAAGATTTTATTTATTTATTCATTTATCCCCCCCTTGCTGCTTGTGCTCGCTGGGTCAGCCAACCATGCCGTGTGGGCGGGCCCGCCTTCACCAGGAGGCCCCGGGAACTGAACCCGGGGCCTCCCACATGGCAAACGGGAGCCCTACCGATTGAGCCACAGCCGCCTCCCTCAAGTGACTTTTGATAAGCCTGTCAAACCCACCCAGCTTGGGCAGAACAGTCCATTCAACAAATGGTGCTGAGAGAATTGGATATCCATAGCCAAAAGAAGGAAAAAGGACCCCTACCTCACACCTTATATAAAAATTAACTCAAAATGGATCAAAAACTTAAATATAAAAGCAAGAACCACAAAGCTTCTAGAAGAAAATGTAGGAAAATATCTTCAAAACCTGGTGGTAGGTGGTGGAATCTTAAAGGGGATAAGAGGAGGACTTAGATGTATTACTGATGTTTAATGTATGTAGAAGTTTTAATTAACTTTATTGTAAAAGTGTGGACATGTATAGAGTTGATGGTAACACATTATAGTGAGTAACAGCTGGTTTATAAATGGGAAAGTGACTGGAAAGGGTAGTCTAGGGATGTAAATGCCCATTGAAAGAAAACTAGAGAATAATCTAGGGACTGACTAACACAGTAAACCCAGAGGTGGATGAAAACTGTGGTTGATGGTACAGATGCAAGAGTGTCTTTTGTGAGCTGGAGCAGATGTACATCACTATTGCAGGGTGGTGTGAATGTGGAGAAGCATGGGAAAAATGCAACTGGAGTGACCTATGGACTGTGGTTAACAGTAATAATGTAATATTCATGCATCTATGCCAAAGATGTACTGTGTTGATAATGGGGGAGTATGGAAAAAGTGTGCCACATGTATGTATGCAATGGACCTTGTAATAGTCTGATGATATTATCTCATAATCTGTAACGAATATTATACCATGGTGTGGTGTGTTGATAGAGGGGTGTACTATGGAAATTCTGCACATCTACATGACTGTTTTGTAAGTTTACAGCTCCTGTCATAAAAATATATTTTAAAAAATAATAATAATTTTCAATTATTAAATGTACAAAATAAAGTAAAAAAAAATTAATAATAATAGGGTGGGTTGGGGGGAAAATACACCAAATGTAAGATAAGGACTATAGTTAGTAGTAAGATTTTTTTTTTTTTTTTTTTTTTTTTTACCGGGAGGTCCCGGGGATCGAACCCAGGTCCCTCCATATGGGAGACGGACGCCCAACCAGTTGAGCCACATCCAACCCCAGTAGTAAGATTTTGACAATATTCTTTCATAATTTGTAACAAATGTCTCACAACAACGCAAGGTGTTGGTGATGAATTGATAAATGGGACCCCTGTATGATGTTATGCATGTTTGCTTTGTGAGTTCACAACTTTTACTACACACTTATTGTTTATGTATGTTCATGTATACATGATATAGTAGTAGTAATAATAATAATAGCCTGGGTTGGTGGAAAAATACAACATATGTAAGATACTTTGGTTAGTAGTAATATTTTGAGGACGCTCTTAAGTCATTAGTTAAAAATGTTTCACAACAATGTAAAGTATTGGTGGTAGGGTGAGGTATGAGAGCCCTGTATGATGTTGTGTATGTTTGTTTTGTAACTTCACAACTATTACTATACACTTATTGTTTATGTATGTTTGTGTATGAGTGATATACTTCAATAAATTTTTTTTAAAAGTAAGGTAGGAGGAGGGTATCTGAAGCATTGAGCAGGATATAAGGAGGCCCTGAGGCCAGAATCTGTGGTTGTTCATATCCCAGCAACTGAAAGGTGTGGCTGGAGCCCAGTGGGCTTGAGGGGAAAGGAGCAAGGAGGAGCTAGAGAGGTGGGCAGGGGTCAGATCACACAGGGCCGCTTAGGAGGAAAAGTCAGGGTTTTATTCAAAGTGTAATGGAAAGCCATTGAAGGTTTTTAACCAAGAGATTGCCATGTTCTGATTTAGAGTTTTTAGAAATTATTTTGCCTATTGGAGAATATTTGGAATGGGGTGAAAATGAAAGTCCATTGAGGTTACTACAGAAGAGCAGGGAAGAGGTGATGGGAATTTGCACACGGGTGGGGGCTATGACATGAAAAAAATTGATGGTCTCTAATTTCTCTTTTTTATAATAATAAGAAAAACCCGCCCTGCTCCTGCCCCTGCTCCCAGCTCCTGCTGCTCTCCACCCTCGTGGCTTCTGCGCCCTGCTCTCGCCATGTCCCCCCTGTGCGGATCAACACACAAGTAAAACCTGGGCATTTATAATCTATAATGGGAAACTGTAGTCTATAAATCAGCCCTCTTTATCACTCTTCAGCCCCTTACCCTCTACCAGGGACCTGTGGTCTGCTATTTTCTCCCATTTCTCTTCCCTCCCTACCGTAATAAATTACTGGCCTAACAAAAAAAAAAAAAAAAAAAAAAACCAAAGTCAATATGTGTTCAAAACATCTATTGAGGCAAAACAAGGAAAAAAAATAATTTTCTTTACTGTCTTCTTTTCCATTTCTACCTCTGAGCCTCCAAGTCAATGAATGTAACAGCCTATTACTGTTAATCTGTATTTTTCCATGTTCATACAGAAATAAACAAACATAGATGCATGCTTATAAATTAGAAATATAATTATTTATTTTTGCAAAAATAAAATTACATCATTAACATTTTATATCTTTTTTACTTAATGATTAGTGATGGACATACAACCAAACAAAGAGATACAGATTTAACACCTTTTTTTTTTTTTTTTTAAGATTTATTTAAGGGAAGCGGCTGTGGCTCAATCAGTAGGGCTCCCGTTTACCATATGGGAGGCCCTGTGTTCGGTTCCCGGGGCCTCCTGGTGAAGGCAGGCCCGCCCGCGTGGCGTGGTTGGCTGACCCAGCGAGCACGGGCAGCAGGGAGGGGATAAATGAATGAATAAATAAATAAAATCTTTAAAAAAAAAAAAAAAAAAAAAAAAGACAACAGAGGGGGATGGATGTGGCTCAAATGGTTGGGCGTCCGTCTCCCATATGGAGGGACCCGGGTTCGATACCTGGGACCTCCCGGTAAAAAATAAATAAATAAATAAATAAAATAAAATAAAATTAAAATTAAAAAAAAACCAAACAAACAAACAAAAAGATTTATTTATTTACTTTTATCCATTTTTAAGCCCCCCCCCCCAATTTTGCTGTGTTTGTGTCCATTTGCTGGGCAGTTCTCTGTGTCTGTTTCCTCGTTTCATCCTTCTCCTCCAGTCTTCACCAGGAACCTCCAATGTGGGAGAGAGGCATCCTACCACCTGCACCACCTTAGTTCCTGTTTTGGTTTTTTTTTGGTGCGTTTCATCTTGACTCTTCCTTGTGTCACTCTCCTATTATGTCATCTTCTTTCTATGTGGCTCGGTGGGGCCTGACGGCGCACCTGTTCGTGGGGACTGATGGCCTGCGCACTTTCTATTTTTTTTTTTTTTTTTTTCTTTATTTTACTGGGAGGTCCCAGGGATTAAACCCAGGTCCCTCCATATGGGAGATGGATGCCCAACCATTTGAGCCACATCCATCCCCCTAATGCCTTCTTTTTTAAAAAAAATAATTTAATATATACTTTTTATTAGAGATGTGAGCATGCAAAATAATCATGCATAATGTGCAGAATTTCCATACATCACCCCTCCACCAATACCTTACATTATTGTGGAACATTTATTACAGACTATGAAAGAACATGATCAGACTATTACCACTAACCATGGTCCACAGCTTACATTTGGTATATTTTTCCCATATACCCCCTATTTCTTTTTTTTTTTTTTAACTTTATTTTGTACATTTAATAATTGAAACTATAAACAATTAAAAACTAAAAAGTAAACACAGATAAATAAATATATACATTTCTCAATTAAATGTAATGGATACACATAAAAAATTTTTTTAATCAAACAATATGTTACACAATATATTTGGTTCATAGTAACGCATTCAAACAGTATTTGTCCTTTTGTTATACCCCCTATTTCTAACACCATGTATTAGTACTGTACTTTTGTTATAGTTCATGAAAGAACACTCTCATATTTGTACTGTTAACCACAGTCCCTCTTCCACCACATGGTTCACTGTGTTATATAGTCCCATGCCTTGTACATTCTATCCAAAGTGTACACTCAGTGTAGAGTGAAGAGAGGCAATTTATTACTTCAGCCCTCACCCTGTGCTGATTAAACAGCCCTCAGGTTTTGTTTTGTTTTGTTTTTTTCAAAGATATTTTTTATACCAATATGAATCATACAGCTTGTTACATCACATTATATTTTTAGGAGTTAACAATGACAAACTAGAATTTTTAGGAATACATATAATTTATTATAAAATTGAGAATTTAATAGGTAAATATATATGTAAAAATACATGAAAACTCTAAAATGGTAGAAATATTAACATCAATAGACTTTATTCTGTGATTGTACGATATTGTTATTACAATGTTCCTTGCAATTTTCTCTATGTTTTAACTTGACCAAAGGGAAAAATAATATACATCAAGAATACATCGTATTATGTTTAACCTTTTTTCTTATTGCTGGATACTGAGGTAGTTTCCCTCACACTAGGGAAAAACTCATTTTTATGAAAGGACAGTCTGAAGTTTCTTTATGAATCCCCCCCAAAAAGATTATGTTCTTGAACTAATCCATTCCTGTGGGTGTGGGGCCCTTTTGATTGGACTGTGTCAGTGACGCATGACTCAAGTTCGGTTGCTGATCTCTTACTGGGGTTTATATAAACGGAGACAGAGAGAGACACACAGAGTAAGGAAATTGCCATATTGATCCTGCCATGTGAGAGAGAGGACTGCAGGAAAACAGAGAAGCCCCAAGAGGATGAGAGAGGTCCCAGAGACTGGAGTCAGCAGAGCACAGAGGCATGGAAAGAGGCCCCCAAGGGCCTGAGCCCATGGAGCAGCTCAAGGCTGAAGAGACAAACCAAGCCATATGCCTGATAGCCCACAGCTGAATTCAGGAAGAAAGTGGAGCAGCAGAGACTGAGAGCCGAGGCCAGGAAAGAGATGCCCACAGCTGGGCTTCTGGAGATGGTGAGCCTGGAGGGGAAGGCAGGGACCTCAGCAGAGATTGGACACCATCTTGCTTCATCACGTGGCAGGACCCCAGGATCACCAGTAGCTGACTTTGGTGAGAAAGCATCTCTGCTAATGCCTTGATTTGGACATTTCATGGCCTTGGAACTGTAAAATTTTACCCTAAATAAAATTCCCATTATAAAAGCCAGCCCATTTCTGGTACTTTGCCTCAGCAGCCTTTTGGCAAACTAAGACACACCGCATCTGAAAATATAGCATGTCCTCACTTCCCACACATCAGCCTCATTTCAAGTTTGACTTTCCTCCTGGCCAGAAAGTAAAGATGTGCAAGTAGACCTTGTCTGCTACCATGAATTCATTTACAGTGCGTGGATTCCCCAGATTGCTGAGGAAATGATGATTGCAGGGAGGAGGACATGCGTGTCATGACATTGCTTTTGTTTATCAAGCACTCAGCAACCATGTGCACTGCCTGGTGCCCACAGTGCCTCTAGAGGTAGGGTGCAGCTGCAAAACAATCATTTCCTCAGTGGAGTGGACAGAGAAGCTAAGCACTGCCTACAGCAGGGAAAGAGTCTGCATTTGGGTTTCCAAGTGGTTTATCCTTCTTTGTGTGTTAGTCTTGCTTCAGGACATGGTGTCTTCCATGTTCTTCATCCTTTAAATTCCACTGATTCTGCATGAAAGGAAAGGAGGCTTGCGCTAGGGTGGTGAGGATGACATCTTCCTCCTCTTGAAGCTGAGGTCCTGTGAACTCCACAGCATGTGGAGCAGAAACTGAAAATCTTCCTTGCTGAGGAGTGGTTTGCTCCTGTGGATCTGGATTCAGAAAAAGTTGTGCTTTTACTGAAAATATGTGGTTGGCAGATGCTGATTTAAAGGCTTGATGTTTCTAGATATTGCTGGTGCCATTGGTCAAAGAGAAGAGATGGATCTCCAGCTGACTGTGCCAGATGCCACTTGCATTAGTCAGGGTTCTCTTGGGAAACAGAATCAACAGGAGATATCTGTCAACAATAGGAGATTTTAAAAGACTCTCACGCGACCGTGGGGATGCACAAGTCCAGGTTCCACAGGCAGGCTGCAAACCAGGGGTTCCAGTGAAAGTCCGATGAAAGGTCCTTGATGAGTTTCTGGGAAAAGTTGGCTGTCCAACGACGAGCTGGGAAATCCTCTCTGAATGTTGAAATCACTTCCCCTTTTAAGGCATTCAACTGATTGGATATAAGCATCACCCACTGATGATGTAATCTCTCTGATTGATGCAGATGTAATCAGCCATCCACGCAGTAAACTCACTGGTGATCGAAGTCCATAAATGTTCTTGTATTACGATTAGCCCAGTGCTTGCTGGAACAAACACCTGGAAACAATTACCTGGCTGAGTTGACACATTAGCCTAACCATCACAGTCTACCTCTTGTCAACTCAACAGTCATACACATTACCCTAAACCATACTTAGTCTCTAAGTAAAAACAATAACAGACAAGCATACATATATATTTCTGCCTAACAATGTTCAGCACCCCTGTGTACAACCGGAAACGCATTAATTCCCCACAGAATAGGGTGAAAGTCCTTGGGTAATATACACGCTTAAACTTGACATCCTTAAATATTATGACATGGAATTAATTCAACTTTTCATATGATAGGGGAAAAAAGTTGGGGAAGAAAACAAGAAATTCGTTTTGTGTACATATACAATCATGCTCAATGAAACAAGAAGAAGGGTTCATGACTATTACAGTCCTCGTTTCTGTAACTGGTCTCGTGGTCAAAGTTCATATTTATCACTACCTTTTTCCACTACCCATTCCATGTTCCCATTACCTTCAGCAAGCACTTGTGCTGGCCGTGGTTCTTTGGCTGGTGGGGTGACCCAAACTTTCATTCCCAAAGATTCTGGGCCATTATTAGTCTTGCTTGAATTGGTTTGTTGCAATTTTCCATTGACTTTTTTTTTTTTAAAGATTTTATTTATTTATTCATTTATCCCCCCCTTGCTGCTTGTGCTCACTGGGTCAGCTAACCACGCCGTGCGGGCGGGCTTGCCTTCACCAGGAGGCCCCGGGAACCGAACCCGGGGCTTCCCATATGGTAAACGGGAGCCCCACTGATTGAGCCACAGCCGCTTCCTCCATTGACTTTATTTTTTTTTTTATTTTTATTTTTTTTAGTTTTCCAAGTATGGGTTTATTTCAAAATGGTAAAGATTTATATATTATTTTTTTATTATACATAATAAGCAATTTTTAGCTTGAAGTAAAAACTTTCACATTTAAAGTAAAAAGAAAAAAAGGTGCTTTAAAATGTAGACATTTCAAGAGCCAAAAGGGCTGAATGTATCTTGCAGCACAGATTTATCCTTAACTATTCACATCTCAGAAGCTGTTTTAAAAGGTTAAAAAAAAACGACTAAAAATAATTTACAATTGGTAATGATTAAAATCTCCTGATCTTTGGAAAAGCATATTAATGACACATAATGAATTTAAATTTACAAGCACTGACCACCAGTTTAATTAAACATATTCTTTTTTTTTTTTAATCCAGTATATAAAATGGTCTTAAACTGTCACTGCAATTGTTTTTGGAGTGATTCTTTTATGAGGAAAAGCATACTTCACCAAAAACAGAGTATCAACTTCCAAATATTCTTTTCCAAAAGTTTCTGATTTTCAGGTTAGGACAGAAGAACAGCATTTAATTACTGCATCCCTTGCATATGGGATGTACGATAAACTATACCAGGTCATTGACAAGAACTGCAATATGCAGAATAATATGGCCAAGCCCTTCTTGTGCCACCAGAAAACAGCACACAAGGTACATACAAAACACAAAAGCATAAGAATTGTTGGAAGCAATCTTGTTGTTTCAAACATTTTCTTCAGTTGCTTTAATGGTCCCATTAAAAAACATGTACTGGCTAATGCAGCAATATTTCCAAGAGTATAAAACACTGCAAAAAGTTTCATGCCTTGGGGAAGCCACAGCAATCCAGTTCCAAGGAGAGAACAGAGAATGCCACATACGAAGCATATGACAAACCACTTCAATCTGGTGTTGAAACTAAGGGAGGAGGCATCCAGGACCTGCGCAGTGAGGCCCCGCTCCTCGTCGTCCTGGCCGCTCAGGACGCGCCGCAGCTTCTCCATGGCCTCTGCCAGGGCCGCGGTGGCGGCTGCTCCCTCGCCAGGCCCTCGCGCCCCTCCCTCCATTGACTTTAATCACAGGGCATGGCAGTACTAGGAGATGCCCTAGAGGATCTCCTGCATTCCAGGCAAATTCTTCTTTACCCCCATTATGTAGATGCAGTCCTATTTTCCCTTGATAGTCAGGATCAATCACCCCAGCCAGTACAGTAATTCCCTTCTTTGCCTATTGATTCACAGGTAAGAGGCACCCAAAGTGGCCAGGTGGCAGTCTTAACTTCCAGTTCAATGGAATCATTGTTATGTTCCCTGGTGGCAGCACTCCTCCTTTTGGGTCTAAAACCTGTAGACCAGCAGAGCTTAAGGTTGCAGAGACAGGAAGCAAAAATTTTCCTGGTGGGTCACTAGGGATAGTAGTGAATGGTGCCACTCCCATTTCCACCCCTTGATTCCTGGACCCATGAATCCTGGTTATGGGAGAAACAGCACCATAGAGAGGACGCTGATTCAGAGCATACACAGCCTCCTGGAGAACATTGCCCCAGCCCTGCAAGGTATTGCCACCTAGTTGACACCGTAATTGAGTCTTCAAAAGGCCATTTCACCGTTCTATTAATCCAGCTGCTTCAGGGTGATGAGGAACATTGTAAGACCAGTGAATTCCATGGGCATGTGCCCATTCCTGCACATCATTTGCTGTGAAATGAGTTCCTTGATCAGAAGCAATGCTGTGTGGAATGCCATGGCAGTAGACAAGACATTCGGTAAGTCAACGGATGGTAGTTTTGGAAGAAGCATTGCCAGAAATGCAAACCCATAGCCAGAGTATGTGTCTATTCCAGTTAAAACAAATCGCTGCCCCTTCCATGGTGGAAGTGGCCCAATGTAGTCAACCTGCCACCAGGTAGCAGGCTGGTCACCTTGAGGAATGGTGCCATATCTGGGGCTGAGTGTGGGTCTCTGCTGCTGGCTAGATTGGGCATTCAGCAGTGGCTGTAGCTAAGTCAACCTTGGTGAGGGGAAGTCCATGTTGCTGAGTCCATGCATAACCTCCATCCCTACCTCCATGGCTACTTTGTTCATGAGCCCATTGGGCAATGACAGGAGTGGCTGGGGAAAGAGGCTGAGCATTAGCCACAGAGCAGGTTATCTTATCTACTTGATTATTAAACTCTTCCTCTGCTGAAGTCACCCTCTGGTGAGCATTCACGTGGGACACAAATATGTTCAAGTTTTTTGCCCACTCAGAAAGGTCTATCCATATAGCTCTTCCCCAGACCTCCTTGTTACCAATTTTCCAATTATGTTCCTTCCAAGTCCCTGACCATCCAGCCAAACCATTGGCAACAGCCCATGAATCAGTGTACAAACACACGTCTGGCCATTTCTTCTTCCAAGCAAAATGAACAACTAGATGCACTGCTCGAAGCTCTGCCCACTGGGAGGACTGGCCCTCACCGCTATCCTTCAAGGATGTCCCAGAAAACGGCTGCAGGGAAGCGGCTGTGGCTCAATCAGTAGGGCTCCCGTTTACCATATGGGAGGCCCCGGCTTCGGTTCCCGGGGCCTCCTGGTGAAGGCAAGCCCGCCCGCACGGCGTGGTTAGCTGACCCAGCGAGCATAAGCAGCAAGGGGGGGATAAATGAATAAATAAATAAAAAATCTTTAAAAAAAAAAAAAAGAAAACGGCTGCAGTGCTGCAGCTGTCCACTTTTGGGTGGTACCTGCTTATGGTGCAGAACCATCTATAAAACAGGCCCGAGTTTTCTCATACTCAGTCAACTGATTGTAAGGGACTCCCCAAGAGGCCAAAGCTGTGGGCTGGGAAAGGGAAGGTAACATGGCAGGGGTGGTGACCATGGGCATTTGGGTTACTTCCTCATGTAACTTACTTGTGCCTTCAGGACCTGCTCGAGCCCTATCCCATATATACCACTTCCACTTTATTATGGAGTGCTGCTGTGCACGCCCAACTTTATGGTTTGGTGGGTCAGACAATACCCAACTCATGATAGGCAACTCAGGTCTCATGGTAACTTGATGGCCCATGGTTAAGCGTTCAGTCTCTACTAAGGCCCACTAGCAAGCCAAAAGCTGCTTCTCAAAAGGGGAGTAGTTATCTGCAGAGGATGGCAAGGCTTTGCTACAAAATCCTAAGGGTCTGCGTTGTGATTCCCCTATAGGGGCCTGCCAAAGGCTCCAGACAGCATCTCTAGTTGTCACTGAAACTTCCAGGACCATTGGATCTGCTGGATCATATGGTGTAAGTGGTAGTGCAGTTTGCACAGCAGCCTGGACCTGTCGCAGGGCCTCCTCTTGTTCCAGTCCCCAATTAAAACTAGCAGCTTTCCTGGTCACTCAGTAAATGGGCCGGAGTAGCACACCCAAATGGGGAATGTGTTGTCTCCAAAATCCGAAGAGGCCAACTGAGCGTTGCGCCTCTTTTTTGGTTGTAGGAGGGACCAGGTTCAACAGCTTATCCTTTATGTTAGAAGGGATATCTCGACAGGCCCCACACCACTGGACACCTAGAAATTTCACTGAGGTGGAAGGACCCTGTATTTTTGTTGGATTTATCTCCCATCCTCTCTCACGCAAATGCCTTACCAATAAATCTAGAGTCTTTGCTACTTCTTGCTCAGTAGGTTCTATCAACATGATATCATCAATATAATGGACCAGTGTGATGTCTCGTGGGAGGGAGAGACGATCAAGTTCCCTGCAGACAATATTAAGACACAGGACTGGAGAGTTGATATACCCCTGAGGCAGGACAGTGAAGGTATACTGCTGGCCTTGCCAGCTGAAAACAAACTGTTTCTGGTGGACCTTACTAATGGCAATTGAGAAAAAAGCATTTGCCAGATCAACAGCTGCATACCAGGTACCGGGGAAGTGTTGATTTGCTCAAGCAATGATACCACATCTGGGAAAGCAGCTGCAATTGGAGTCACCACCTGGTTAAGTTTACGATAATCTACTGTCATCCTCCAAGATCCATCTGTTTTCTGCACAGGCCAAATAGGAGAGTTGAATGGGGATGTGGTGGGAATCACCATCCCTGCATCCTTCAAATCCTTGATGGTGGCACTAATCTCTGCAATACCTCCAGGAATCTGGTATTGCCTTTGATTTACTATTTTGCTAGGCAGGGGCAGTTCTAGAGGCTCCCACTTGGCCTTTCCAACCATAATAGCCCTCTCTCCACAACTCAGGGATCCAATGTGGGGATTCTGCCAGTTACTCAGTATGTCTATTCCAATTATGCATTCTGGAACTGGAGAAATAACCACAGAATGGGTCCGGGGACCCACTGGACCCACTGTGAGACTGACCTGAGCTAAAACTCTATCAATCACCTGACCTCCATAAGCCTCTACTCTGACTGGTGGACCACAGTGACGTTTTGGGTCTCCTGGAATTAATGTCACTTCTGAGCCAGTGTCTAATAATCCCTGAAATGTCTGATCATTTCCTTTTCCCCAATGCACAGTTACTCTGGCAAAAGGCCGTAGGTCTCCCTGGGGAAAGGTGGGAGGAAGATTAACAGTATAAATTTTTGGCAGTTTAACAGGATCCTTCCCCAAGGGGACCTGGCCTTCTCCTCATTCAAGGGGCTCTGGGTCTGTAAACTGTCTTAAGTCTGGGAATTGATTAGGAGGCAGTGATTCTCTGCATCTGTAATTAGAGTTAGGATTTTGTTCACTTGACCTGGAACTCTTCTGCTTATGCAGATCCAGAAGAAATTTAGTAGACTGCCCATCTATATCACTTCTGGGTATTCCATGATCTATTAGCCAATGCCATAACTCCATGCGACTCAGACTATTCTGTGTGCTGTTTTGAACCTGTCTTTCATTGCAGTAGCCATGCCCACCTTGCCTTTGGCACTTAACTGCTGAACTTGGCTTTTTTACCAAACCCGAGATCCGATCATCCCCATAATGTTTAAGGATTCCAATTCCATTACAGCCCTCCCTACAGTAATATCTGGACTGCAGAGAAGAGCAACCACAGAGCTCTTCCAAGAAGATGGAGTTAGTCTTACAAATTTATTCCTCACAGTCCTGGTTAAAGGTGTGTCCTCTGGACATTCCTGGGGTGGGTGGGCAGGTCTCAAATGGTAAATCCATTCTAGCATTCCAATCTCCCTAAGCCTTTGAGTCCCCTTGTCTACTGTATACCACGACAAATCAGGCATCTCAACATCAGACATGGTAGGCCATCGTTTGGTCCATGCTTAAGTCAGCCACCCAAACTGTTAGAGCCCTTTCTAACCCCTCGAGCTAGAGTGTTGAATCCAGAATTTCTGCTTAGTGGGCCCATATCAATAAATTCAGCCTGATCCAACTTTATATTCCTTTCACCATTATCCCATACCCTTAGTATCCATTCCCACACATATTCCGCTGATTTCTGTCCATATAAGTTGGAAAACTCATGCAGTTCTTTCCGAGTATAGCATACTTCCTCACGGGTCACACTTTGTATTTCACCTTTGGGGGCTTGTTGTGATTTTAGTCTAAAGACAAGAGGGGTGGGGGGTGTGGGCAAGGAGAAGGATTAGAGATGTCTTGCAGGCCACTGACCTGAGGGCATTCCTTTCCATTTTCTTCTGGTGAGACAGGATTAATCTCTTCAGGCAGGGGTTGGAAGACAGATTCCTCAGGGAAGACTGGAAGTTGGGCAGTGCATGCTGGAGATTGGCTGGTATCTGCCTTGTGGCTGGAGGAGGTCCAGACTCTCTGGGGCAAGGTGGAGGCTGGGCAGTGCATGCTGGAGTTAGGCTGGTACCTGCCTCAGGGCTGAGAGGAGGTCCAGACTCCCTGGGGCAGGCCAGAGGCTGGGCAGTGTAGGCTTCCATTTGGCTGGTACCCACCTCAGGGCTGGAAGGAAGTCCGGACTCCCTGGGGCAGGCTGGAGGCTGGATGATACAAGATTGTGAAGGTGTGGTCTCCACAGGGCAGGCCATCGCAGGTTTATCTGGTAAAGTCTCAGCAGAATTTAGGGTTCCAATGTCCCCACCAATATTATCATCATCCCATATGTCTCTGTCCCAATCCTCAGGGTTCCACTCCTTTCCAGTCAATGCCTTCACTTTAATTGCAGAAACCCTGCGAGGTTGAGATTTTAGTTTCCTCTGTAATTCTGTTACTCGTACAATGAGAGTCTGGGTTTGATTCTCAGATATCTCAAGTCTGTGGCTACAGGAGACAAGATTTTCTTTCAAGGCACACGTAGAAACTTTCATATCATTCATGTGGCATTTAAGTTTCAAATTTGAAGACTTTAGCTCATCTCTTTCTTTTGTAACTGTATCCAGAGTATCTAGGAGGAGCCAGCCAACATCATTATATTTTTTGACTCCACAAAATTCTGTTAAGGTGTTGAAAACACTCTCACCCAGATCCTTGCTTCTTATAAGCATGGAAATAGGGGAATCCAGTGATGCTATTTTGCCTATCTCTATTGCCAGCTCACGCCATGGGCTGTTAGCAACCTCATTATTGGAAAGGGAGTATTAGTACCCCTGAGTCCAATTAGAGTAGAGAGTCAATTACAAAACTCCCAGAACTGGGAAACGGATGTGGCTCAAGAGGTTCGGCGTCCGTCTACCATATGGAGAGACCGGGGTTCGGTCCCCGGTACCTCCCGGTAAAAATAAATAAAAAAATAAAAAAAAAAAAAAATAAATAAATAAATAAAATAAAATAAAATAAAACTCCCAGAACCACCTCAGACATCCCATGTTTAAGACTCTGTTCCTCAAGAACCACTCCCAGTACAAAGCTGTATTAGTCAGGGTTCTCTCAGGAAACAGAATCAATAGGAGATATCTGTCAACAATATGAGATTTTAAAAGAGTCTCTCATGCGACCATGGGGATGCACAAGTCCAGGTTCCGCAGGCAGGCTGCAAGCCAGGGGCTCCGATGAAAGTCCGATGAAAGGTCCTTGATGAGTTTCTGGGAGAAGCTGGCTGTCCAACGACGAGCTGGGAAATCCTCTCTGAATGTTGAAATCACTTCCCCTTTTAAGGCATTCAACTGATTGGATAAAAGTGTCATCCATTGCTGATGCAATCTCCCTGATTGATGCAGATGTAATCAGCCATCCACGCAGTAAACTCACTGGTGATCGAAGTCCCTAAATGCTCTTGTATTACAATTAGCCCAGTGCTTGCTGGAACAAACACCTGGACACAATTACCTGGCTGAGTTGACACATTAACCTAACCATCACACTGCTTCAGGTCTGTCTCAGTGGGTCCTGGATGTCCAAGTGTCCCTTCAGGAGGTCCCCATTCTGCAATCAGCTTGGCACCACTCATAGTGCCACTGAATCCTTGATTCTGGGATGCCAGTTTCTTTAGCCAGTTCTTCCCTAGTAGCAATACCAGGGAATTGGTTCTTCTCGAAGGCTTGAACTAAGACATTTATTTGAGATCTTCTCATGTATATCCGGTTCCTTCTGGGTCCTGCTCCTAAATATTCTTGAGTCCTAAGCAAAGGCTGATCCTGAACCTGGGTTTGATCTTCTAAGGAGCATCCAGACTTCAGTCACTGTGCCTTTGTTTCACTCTGTGGTTTTGAAAACACACTTAAATTCTAGACTCTACAATACCAATTTCATTGGCTAGCTGTTCCCTGAAAGATATGCCAGATTAAGGGTCACCCTTAAAGCATGCTTCAAGGATATCCTTTTGTGGCAGTTTGATATAGTTATGAATTCCAAAAATAGATATTGGATTATGTTTGTAAACTGGTCTGTTCCTCTGGCCGTGATTAAATTATGATTAGGGCTTTGATTGTGCCACATCAGTAGCGTGTTGAGTCCCTGCCCCTTGGTGGGTGGGGACTCAGAGATAAAAGACATGGCAAAGGACAGAGTTGGAGTTCTGATGCTGAGGTTTACTTCTGGGGAAGTAAGCACACAGAGGAGCTTGGCCATGAGGAAGGAGAGACGACCCCAGGAAAAGAGATGGGCTGTTTGCCTGACAGTTCACAGCTGGCCTTGTGGAGAGAGGCAAAGCCTTGAAAGCCTCATAGTCTACAGCTGACCTTGTGGAGGAAACAGAAGAGCTGAGCCCAGAAAGAAATGGAGCCCCAGGAAGAAAAGACCCAAGAATCCTGAACCCTGGCAAACGTCGGCAGCTGTTTTGCTCCAACACATGGCAACAGACTTTGGTGAGGGAAGTAACTTATGTTTTATGGCCTGGTTACTGTAAGCTTCTACCCGAAAAAAATACCTTTTATAAAGACCAACAGATTTATGGTATTTTGCATCAGCACCCCTTTGGCTGACTGATACATCTTTTGACTCTGGTTCAAACAGTCTCCTTTGCTGGGGCTTCACTGCATAGAGTATCACTTGTGCTGGTCGAAATCCATTTTGAGAAGAGTCACCTGGATTCCACAGAGATTAGTAATTAGCCCTCAGTTTTAGATTTTGGAGGATGAGAAGAGAGGGCAGGAAACGGACACAGAGAGTTGCCCAGCGAATGGACACAAAAACAGCAAAAACGGGGGCGGGGGGAGGTAAAAATGGATAAAAGTAAATAAATAAATAAATAAATTCTTTAAAAAAATGTATAAGGGAGTAAGATATGGACTATAGTTAGTTGTATTACTTTGACGATGCTCTTTCATAATTTGTTAACAAATGTTTCACAACAATGAAAAGTATTTGGGAAGCGGATGTGGCTCAATCAGTAGGGCTCCCGTTTGCCATATGGGAGGCCCTGGGTTCGATTCCCAGGGCCTCCTGGTGAAGGCAAGCCAGCCCACGTGGCGCGGTGAGCTGACACAGCAGGACGACCCAGCAAGGGGAGACAAGCAGACACAGAAAAACGCACAGCAAATGGACACAGCAAGCACAAGCAGCAAGCGGGGGGGAATAAATGAATAAATAAATAAAATCTTAAAAAAAAAAAAGAAAAGTATTTGTAGTGGGGGTGATGTGTGGGAGCCCTATATGACGTTATGCATGTTTGTTTTGTAAGTTCACAATGTTTACTGAACACTTATTGTTTATGTATGTTCATATATGAATGATATACTTCAATAAATTGTTTTTAAAAAGCAACAAAAAAACCTGGAAACAACTCAAATTTCCATCAACAAGTGAACAAGTAAACAAACTGTGGTACAGCCATACAATGGAATCCTACCTTTTCATTAAAAGGCGCCAACTACTGACCGATATAAGCAAAAACATCGGTGGATCTCAAAATGATAAGCTGATTGAAAAAGCCAAGATATAAAAGTTTATGCTGGGAAGCAGCTGTGGCTCAATTGGTTGGGCTCCCGTTTACCATATGGGAGGCCCTGGGTTCGATTCCCCGGGCCTCCTGGTAAAGGCAAGCCAACCCGTGTGGTGTGGTGAGCTGGTGCAGCAAGATGACACAACAAAGGGAGGCAAGCAGACACAGAAAAGCGCACAGCAAAAGGACACAGCGAGCACAAGTAGCAAGGGGGGATAAATAAATAAATAAATAATAAGTCTTAAAAAAAAAAGTTTATGCTGTAGGATTCCATTTATCTAAGATTTTAGAAAATGCAAACTCATGTACAGTGACAGATCAGTGGTTGTATGAGGTTGGAGCTGTGAGGGGCAGGATGGAGTGATTCCAAAAGAGCAAGAGGCAACTTTTGGGGTGACCTCTATATATGTTCATTATCTTGAGTGTGGTGATGGTTTCATGGGTAATACATATGTCAAATTTTTCCAACTGTATACTTTAAATATCTACAATTTATTTTATATTTACTACCCTCAATGAAGCTATTAAAAAAATAAAACAAACAAACAAAAAAAACTGTGGTTTTAAGGCAAGCTGAGAACTGGGCCAGGAAAAATAAGTACTGCCATTTGTAATGTTGCATTACCCGCAAAGTCACCTGCATATGTTATTTCATTTAGTTCTCAAAAAAAGTCCTGTGAATTATAACTATTACCATTTTTAGATAAAGATATGAAGGGTCAAAGAAAGTAAGTTGTCAAAAGGCTATCCCATCGCAAAACAAGGAATCACATTCAGTTTGGTCAGATGCCAAAGCTGAGCTCTTAACTGCTGCACCCCAGGACACTGCATCCATGAGGCCTGGTCCCCGGCCCCCGATGTCATCTTTAACTGAAACCTGAGAAACTGACCTAACTTCATCCTGGATCCAGATAGTCTGTGTAGTGCCTTGTACTGGAGAGAAGAAGTTCTCCTCAGAACTTCTTTTTTGGGGTCCCCTCCCCAATTTCCCTCCTCCTTTCCTGATTCCCCCACCCCACTCCCATCCCAGTGCTCCTGGGCTTCTCATACCTTGCTTCCTTCCCAGCTATCCCTATAATTCAGAAATGATGAGTGCAACATTGACCTCAGAAAAGAGAGCAAGAGGAAAGGTCAGGAAAATAGCCCAAAAGAGGAGATGTGAAGCCTGGGTCTCAGGACCTGCAGACAGGTGAGCTGGGACAGTCTCTAGGTTCCAGGCCCCACCACACACTAGACTTGTAAGGCGTGATGTCCACCAGGACTTACTGCATCCCGGCCTTATCCCTGTTCATGTCCAGTCATGGTAAAAAGCCCAGGACTCCAAGTCACCCCTCATCTCCTACACTCTGATTCCCACCTAGCCCTTTCTGACCCTGTTTCATATTCCTCCCCATCTCCTGAAACACTTTAACAACCCTCTAGAACTCAAGGCCACTCATCAGTAAAATCCCCCAAAGTTAATATTCCCTTCACCATCTGCTTTAACCAGAAACCTGGCTCTCCCATAAGGACCCTTGAACAATAACTGTACCTTCTCCATAATTTCGTTTTCAAACATCTCACTCTCTGAGCTCTTATTTTCTAGTGATTTTTAAAAATATATTTCTCTTTCTTTTTTTTTTTTTTTCTTAGAAGGTACTGGGGATTGAACCTGGGACCTCATACGTGCAAAGCAGGAGCTCAACCACTGAGCTACACCCACTCTGCTTTTTAAAATATATTTTTATTAGAAAAATTGTGGGGAAGCGGCTGTGGCTCAATCAGTAGGGCTCCCGTTTACCATATGGGAGGCCCCGGGTTCGGTTCCCGGGGCCTCCTGGTGAAGGCAGGCCCGCCCGCATGGCGTGGTTGGCTGACCCAGTGAGCACAAGCAGCAAGGGGGGGATAAATGAATAAAAAAAAATAAAATAAAATAAAATAAAAAAATTGTGAACTTACAAAACAATCATGCACATATATGGAATTCCCATACAACACCCCTCCATCAACATACTACATTGTTGTGGAACATTTGTTACAGATCATGAGATGATATCATCAGACTATTACCACTAACTATGGTCTACAGCATACATCTGGTATATTTTTTCCATACTCTCCTATTATTAACACAGTACATCTTTGGCATTGATGCAAGAATACTACAGTATTGCTGTTGACTATAGTCCATAGGTTACATTAATTGTATTTTTCCCATGTTTCTCTACATTCTTACCACCTTGCAATAATGATGTACTTTTGCTCTAGTTCATAGAAGGACATTCTTACATTTGTACTATTAACCACAATTCACATCCACCTCTGGGTTCATTGTGATTCAGTTCCTAGATTATTTTCTAGCTTTCTTTCAGTTGACATTTACATCCCTAGACTAACCTTTTCAGCCACAATCCCATTTATAAGCCAGCTGCGTTCATTAGTTCTACTCACTGTAATGTGTTACCATCAACTCTATCCATTTCCACACTTTTACAGTCAAGTTAATTAAAACTTCTATATAGGGGGGCGGATGTGGCTCAAATGGTTGGGCATCCGTCTGCCATATGGAGGGACCTGGGTTCGATCCCCGGGACCTCCCGGTAAAATAAAAAAAAAATATATATATATATATAGAAGGCGCATGGGCTGCCAGGCTCTGTGCTGCTGAGCTGTCGGGCCCCGGGAGCCATGCAGCAGGATGATGACGTAACAGAGGAGAGACAAGATGAGATGCTCCGAAAGCTCCAGAAGCCAGGAGCTGAGGTGGCGCAGGCAGCAGAATACCTCTCTCCTACATCGGAGGTCTCCAGGATCGAAGACTGGAGGAAGAGGATGAGAAGAGATGGCAGGAAACACACACAGAGAAGTGCCCAGCAAATGGACACAAAAACAGCAAATGGGGAAGGGGGGGGGTTAAAATGGATAAAGTAAATAAATAAAATCTTTTAAAAAAAAGAAAAAAAAAACAAAAAAACTTCTATATATATTAAGCATCAGTACCCCTTCTCAGCCCTCCTCCTATCTCCTAATAACCTATACTCTAGGTTTTAACTCCATGCATTTATTTGTTTATTTTTTAAGATTTTATTTATTTATCCCCCCCCTTGCTGTTTGTGCTCGCTGTGTCCATTTGCTGTGCGTTTTTCTGTCCCTGCTTGTCTCCCTTTGTTGTGTTGTCTTGCTACATCACCTCACCGTGCCGTGCGGGCTGGCTTACCTTCACCAGGAGGCCCTAGGAATCAAACCTGGGGCCTCCCATATGGTAAACGGGAGCCCAATCAATTGAGCCACACATGCTTCACATGCATTTATTTTTCGTATCTAGTTCATATTAGTGAGACCATGCAATATTTGTCCTTTGTGTCTGGCTTATTTCACTTAGCATAATCTCTTCAAAGTTCATCCATTTTGTCATATGTGTCCCAATTTCATTTCTTCTTATAGCAACATAGTATTCCATCATATGTATATACCACATTTTGTTTATCCTTTCATCAGTTGATGGACACTTGGGTTTTTTCTATCTTTTGGCAATTGCAAATAATGCCACTATGAACATCGGTGTGCAAATGTCTGTTCACATCACAGTTTTCAGTCCTTCTGGATAAATTCCCAGTAGAAGAATTGCTGAATCATATGGCACTTCTATATTTAGCTTATTGAGGAATCACCAAACTGTCTTCTACAGAGGCTGCATCATTTTACATTCCCACCAACAGTGAAAGAGTGTTCCTATTTCTCCACATCCTCTCCAGCACTTATTGTTTTCTGTTTTTTTAATAATGGCCATTCTATGCAGCGTGAGATGATATCTCATTGTTGTTTTGATTTGCATTTCCCTAATAGCTAGTGATATTGACCATTTTTTTCATGTGTTGTTTGGCCATTTGTATTTCTTCTTTGAAGAAGTTTCTATTTAAGTCTTTTGCCCATTTTTAAATTGGACTGCTTGCTCTTTTATTGTTGACTTGTATGATCTCTTTATATAGAATGGAAATCAAACCCTTACTGGATATGTGGTTTCCAAATATTTTCTCCCATTGAGCAGGCTGACTTTTCACCTTCTTGATGGAGTCCTTTGAATCACAAAAGTGTTTAAGTCTGATCTGACATCTTATTTTTACCAGTTCTACTGTCCCAACCCCAACCAGAACTTGAATCCATTGATAGACAGTACCACATTTCCATTGCAACACCCTCCCCATGACCTATCTTTTCTCTTTGTCCAACTTAACTCCCATGATCAGTCATTACAATCACTCCCTTGAACACACCCTCATCTCCTTTGCCCCCCCCTCACTTCAGCATATTCATTTGGCTAATCCACAGCTTTGGTTAAAAATCCAATTCTCCACCCATTTTGGACTGGGTACCCATTCAATTGGACATAGTTGGAAAAAACAGCTCAGCTATGCCAACTGGTCTCACTTTAAATTCCTGACTTTTAGCTTCATGTGCTGCTGAGTAATAATATTATATCAGACCACATTCCCTACCCATTTACTTTCCCACTCTCCTAGATGCCTCTTTCATTCTTTCCCCCTCTCTCCTCAAACCTCCAACTCCTCCTCCCTATATCCTCACTCTCAGCTGA
>JAKSZT010053801.1:2091101-2108109 GCA_026826555.1 Tolypeutes matacus | reverse complement strand
TGTGAGTTAAGTTTTCTCTTTGGCAGTTTTTCTTCTTATTTTATTTCCTTGCTTCTTTCTATGTTCCCTTGAAGGCAAACGGTTAGGGCCAGAGGAATCAAAAGATGTAAGGAAGGCAGAAGGATAATAGAAATATTGATAAAAGTTAGAAGAGGGGCAAAATGAGACTTAATGAGATGAATATTTAACTTGTGTAGGCAGTGTAGAGTACTAGGAAAAAATATGGAGTTCCTACAATGGACTGGGAAAACAAATGGAGGAATATATATATATAGTGATTTAGAAGGCTAGAATTATGAGGAGGGAGAGAAATAGTAGAGAAAGGTCTGAAAGGAAAAAGTTAATATTAATAAAAAAAAAAAAGAAAAAAGAAGAAGAAGAAAACAAAATAGATGGGATAGAAATTGACACCCTTAAGTTGTGGGCCTATGAAAAAATGTTGTCTCTAAGAGCCACAACAGAAAACAGAAGGCAGAAACATGCAGGAAGGATAAGCGATAGTTTGTAATACAGAATCAATATATATAGCGAGTGGGAAATTACTGAATAAGAAGCCCAGCAAAGAAGCGACCAGCTGGCAGCACTTATTTTAAAAAAAATAGAAGGAAAAAGGAAGGGGGGAGGAAAATGGGAATAATAGCAATAGACCAGAAAGTAACAGAGAGAAAGCAAAGATCCACACAGGCAAGCAGTCAAACAGAGCTAAGGGGGGTCAATGATTCCCCTAGGGTCCACGTGGATCCTTCCTGCCTACTTGTGTTTATCAATCAATTTCCCCACAGGGTTCTATATGCAGGTCCTGAAGTAGCTTTTAGCTATTAAACTAAATTAAAAAGAATTTATTTTTCATTTGTTGAGGTGACCTCACTTTTTTTTTTTTTTTTTTTCAGCCAAATGCAGGACCCAAAATAATTCCTCTTCTAGACCAACCCCCTTATGGAAGGGACCCTAGCTGAGCCCGTGGAAATTAATCAAGCACGTCCCACTTTCCGGACTCCCCAGGTTAGCTGAAGCTCTGATGTTAGTCAGTGAGGAGTGCTAAAGATGGCGGATTCCGCCCCTTCTGGCGCCCAGCTCCAGCGTCACCGGGCTGCTCAGTAAATCAGTTTGAGTGCAGATTCGCGTCTGCTCTCAGCCTGGTGCTGCCTCAGTTCGGCTTATCTGCTCCCCAAAGCTATGGCGCGGTGCAGGCAGCCAGATCAATGTCTAAAAATATAAAATACCCTTCCCTGTCTTCCAACCGAACCCTCCCTTTTTTGGGAAGTGTCCCTTCCTCCTGGCTCCGCAGCGGCCCGGGTCTTATCCCTGGGTGGCTAGGGAAATCAGCTCCATTCCCTGACCAAAATCCCCGCTCCGGTTCACCGGGTGCTGACTAGCTCGTTTGCTCTGTTCACACAAGGTCCAAGGGGCGCCAGGCAGCCAGATCCCCAGAAAATAAAACTTATTCGCCCCGCCCGTGGCTCCAAATGGCCGTTTTATTTTTTATTTCCGTAACCGGGGGCTCAGCCACCTGTGCCAACCTCCACCGGCAGCCTCAAAACTCACGAATCTCCACCGTTCGGTCCACGCAGCCGATCCGCGCAGATAGATGTCCCAAGCTTCTCACTCCACGCGTGCACAGCACAGACCCCGGGGCAGGACCCCGTCCCCAATCCGCCTTGCTCTGGGAGCTTGCAGTGTGCGCCCTCCTACACTAACGCCATCTTGCCCTCGATTCTTCTCAAATCAATCTTGAAAAGAAAGAACAAAGAAGACTCACATTTTCCAATTTTAAAACTTACTACAAAACTACAGTAATCCAAACAGTATAGAACTGGCATAAAGATGGCATATAAACATTTGGAATAGAATCTAGATACCAGATAGACCCAATCTATGGCCAATTGATTTTTTTTTCTTTAGATACCAGGGGCCAGTGATTGAACCCAGGACCTCGTATGTGGGGAGCCAGCGCTCAGCCCCTGAGCCACATCAGCTCTCCTAGTTGTTTTTTTTCATTTATTTTGCTTGTTGTTTGTTTTTGTTTTTTCTAGGAAGCACTGGGAACCGAACCTGGGACCTCCCATGTGGGAAGCAGGTGCTCAACTGCTTGAGCCACATCCACTCCCCTGATTGTCAATGAGAGTGCCAAGTACATACAAGAGGGAAAGAATCGTCTTTTTTTTTTTTTTTTTTTACTGTAAAATAAAAGCATATTTTAATAGCATGTTATTAATCCCCCCTTCCTAGGACAGAAGTGCTCTTTAAAATATTTTCCTATCATAACTTGGTATTTCTTGGTGGTTTCACCAGATTGATCAATTGTGGCCTCGGAATACAGTGCTGAGAAGACTATTCACTCCTATTCTTCTATGGAAGCCGGAAGAAGAACTGGCTGAAATCATTTTCCATTTCAATGAGGAATCGTTGGTCCTGGGCGTTTTCCAGGGGCTGTTTGAGTGCAAACTCAGCAGAAACATTTTCGCACTTACATTTGATTATGCAAACATCCCAAGGAGGGTTTTCTAAGTGAGTAAAAAATTGGAAGGGAACCTCTCACTAAGCCTCAAAAATGCTACCATTTCATAACTTGAAGTCTAGCCAATGTCTGCATCCAAGCTGGAGAAATTAATAAGGGAAGGTTTATAAAATGAAAATTATCACTGTGCCTGAAGTTCTCGTGCCAGTTGTTGGACATCGTCACTGAGGACACTCCAATCTCTAATTACCAACCTCACTGCATAATCTTTATGCGAGTGACCTCGACAGAGACATCAGAAACAGAGTAAAGACTTTTTCTTGCTCTTGTCTCAGAAGTGCCCTCGTTTGGGGTTTTTTTCTGACCTAATCATGCCAGTTTCTCCAAGTGCCTCCAAGGATATGGGCGCAACTACCCGCTTCATCTCTGAGTGAGGGATATTTGCCAGTCCTTGTTACATCTTGCCTGACAGATGCCTGATTCTTTTTTCTAAGCTTCTTGCTGATTTATTTATTTATTAAGATTTATTTTTATTTGTTTATTTATTTATCTCCCCCTTGTTGCATCTCTTTGCTTTTTTTTTGCGTTTTTCTGTGTCTGCTTGTTTCCCTTTGTTGGGTCATTTTGCTGTGTCAGCTCACCGCACCATGGGGCTGGCTTGCCTTCACCAGGGAGCTCCTGGGAATTGAACCTGGGGCCTCCCAACCAATTGAGCCACAGCAGCTTCCCTCCTTGCTGATTTAGAGATGGAGTTTGCCATCCCAGGCACTCTGGAGTCACCACAAGTTTTATGTACTGCCTCACTTATCGAGGAGTGTATTTTAATGTGAACAAGCTTACATTTCTTTCCTCGCTTTTAAATCTCATCCATGACACAGACACCCCAACAAGTCTTGTCCTCCCTCCCTCAATTTTCCCACTCATTCTGATCTAGCCCTTCACATGCTACCCATCTTATCATGATACCACATTTCCTACTTCTTCCTCTGCTAGTTTTATCTTAAAAAAACAAACAAAAAACCCCCTCTTGTTCCATGCTAGCCAGAAAATGTTTTCTTCTCTCCCCAGACATCCCAGGATATCAGGTTATTCCTCAAAGACAGCCCACAAAGAGGACCAATGACCAAGGTATGAACTGTTCCCGGCTGTGGCCGACTCGCCTCCTTTGAGCACCGTGCTAAAGTGGCCCGATGGCCTCCCATTTCTGATCCGCTGGGTTCTACGGGGTGATGCGTCTCAACTGTGAAAGTGCCTGCAGATCTCGTGGGATCTTGTTAAAATGCAGATTCGGATTTGCAGTTGGGGCCTGAGATTCTGCATTTCTAACAAGCTCCCAGAAGAATAGTCTTTTCAACAAATGGTGCTGGCAAAACTGGCTGTCCACATGCGGGGGGGAAAAAAAAATCAACCCCTGTATTAGTCAGGGTTCTCTCGGGAAACAGAATCAGCAGGAGATATCTGTGAATAATATGGAACTCTAAAAGAGTCTCTCACGCGACCGTGGGGACGCACAAGTCCAGGTTCCTCAGGCAAGCTGCAAACCAGGGGCTCCGATGAAAGCCCGATGAAAGGTCGTTGATGAGTCTCTGGGAGAAGTTGCTTGTCCAAGGACGAGCTGGGAAATTCTCTCTGAATGTTGAAATCACTTCCACTTTTAAGTCATTCAACTGATTGGATAAAAGCACCACCCATTGATAATGTAATCTCCCTGATTGATGCAGATGTAATCAGCCATCCACGCAGTAAACTCACTGGTGATTGAAGTCCATAAATGCTCTTGTATTACAATTAGCCCAGTGCTTGCTGGAACAAACACCTGGACACAACTACTTGGCCGAGTTGACACATTAGCCTAACCATCACAACCCCCTTCTCACACCATATATTAAATTTGACTCAAAATGGATCAAGGACCTAAATATAAGAACTAAAGCCATAAAACATAGGGGGAAATCTTCATATGTTGAATTTGGGCAATGATTTCTTAGATATGACATCAAAAACATGGGCGCAAAAGAAAAAATAGGATTTTGTTAAAAATAAAAGTTTTGTGCATCAAAGGACACTATCAATTGTTTTTTTTTTTTTTTTTTTTTTTTTTTTTTTTTTTTTTTTTTTTTTTAAAGATTTTATTTATTTATTCATCTATCCCCCCCCCCGCTGCCTGCGCTCGCTGGGTCAGCCAACCACGCCGTGCGGGCGGGCCCGCCCCCACCAGGAGGCCCCGGGAACCGAACCCGGGCCTCCCACATGGTAAACGGGAGCCCCACTGATTGAGCCACAGCCGCTTCCCTATCAATTGTTTTTTAACCTACAACTTCTCAAATTAAAAAAAATTAAATTTCTAAATTGAAAAAAAAAAAGAGGACACTATCAAGAGAGTGAAAGAGAGTGAAAGGACAATCTATAGGATGGGAAAAGCTATTTGCAAATCAGATATATGATAAGCGTTGAATATCCAGAATCTGTAAAGAACACCTACAACTCAACAACAAAAGATAAACAACCCGATTAAAAAATGACCAAAGGACTTGAATAGACATTTCTCCAAAGAAGATATATAGATGAGCTAATGAGCACATGAAAAGATGCTCGACATCATTAGCCATTAGGGAAACGCAAATCAAAATCATAATTACATAACACTTCATACCCTCTAGGATGGCTATAATTAAAACCAAAAATGATAAGTGTAGGTGAAGATGTAGAGACACTGGAAACCTTGTGCATTGCTGGTAGAAATGTAAAATAGTACAGCCGTTTTGGAAAACAGTTTGGCAGCTCCTCAAAAATTAAATGTAGAACTATCAGTGACCTAGCAATTCTCTTAGGTATGTACCCAAAAGAACTGAAAACAGGGATGCAGTTTTTTTTTTTTTTAAATCTTCCATATCGCTCCATCCAGAAGTGTCAACATTTTTAGCTGATTCTGTAACCAACCAACACACACATTTACTGAGCATCTACTTATCAACTTGCTAGTGCACCTCTCAGTGTTATTTGGGAACAGAAGAGACACTGCACCTCTTTCTGCAAGGTGCTCACAGCGCCATAAAAGCAGTGGACCATACTTAAAGCAACTGAAGTATTAAGTAGGATATGAAAAGGTGCTGCTATGAGAGGGACAGATGACAAGGCCTTGAAAGGGCTGTTAAGAAGGCCCAGGATTGATGATGAAAGAAGAATTAAAAGGTCAACTTGTCAGGAGAACCTAACCAATGAGATCAGTCAGTGTAGCTGTCAAGAGTGTGAACTTTAGATTCTCCAGCACCAAGGTGTGAGGCAGGGTAGTAGAGTGAAAGGGGGGAGGCAGCTGGCCCAGCAGACAACATGGCCAACAGACCACATGGCCGTGAGACCCTGCCCAGAAACCTCCTGAGAAGAAGACTGCCAGAAAGACATTGTGAGATTCTGGTCATGAGAGTCTCATTTGGAATGAAAAGGAAAAGCCCTGGATATCCTCAAAAGGCCTCACCGTTGGCCCCCTGAGAAATGACAGGTGGGGCAACCAATCAGAACAGCAAACAGACTTTGAAAAGCTGTGACCTTGGGCCCCCATCGGCGCCATTCACTCTGCAGTATGCCCACAGTCCATGCCTCAGCATGGACTGTGTACTTTTCTCATTTTCTTTTTCTTAATAAACTCGTTACTCCCTTGCCTACCCTAGCACGTGTCCTTAAATTCTTCTAAGCTACAGAAGCCAAGAACCTAGAAGCCCAGAATCCAGAGTCATCCTGTAACAGGTAGAGTCTTTTTTTTTTTTTTTTTTTTAAAGATTTTATTTATTTATTCATTTATCCCCCCCTTGCTGCTTGTGCTCGCTGGGTCAGCTAACCACGCCGTGCGGGCGGGCCTGCCCTCACCAGGAGGCCCCGGGTTCGATTCCCGGGGCCTCCCATATGGTAAACGGGAGCCCTACTGATTGAGCCACAGCCGCTTCCCAACAGGTAGAGTCTTGACTCTGATCACTTACTGGTGTCTGGCCTTGAGCAAGCTTGCTAGGGTTTGACAGCCTCAGTTTTCTGATCTGTAAAATGGGATGACAATGGTATCTGCTGCATAGGAGATGAAAGGGTTAAACGGGAAAACGAATATACAATACTATCAAGAAATGACAACCATTATTTATATTATTACTGGCCTTTAACAATTTTGGAGAATGGTTTAGACAGAGGAGGAAGGATGTCAACAGTCTTGCCTCAAGAATTACCTTTAAATGATTCACCTTTAAGGTTGCAAACTGGTGGCCCCAGAGGCCAAATTCCATTTTCAGACAGGCTGTGTTAGGTTCACAGAATATTTTAACATTTTTGGTATGAGGCAAATTCCTATACAAATTCAGATTTTGAAAAACAGGAAAATTAAGCAACTTTGGGTCCATGTTCCCTCACATGGCAACAATGGCTAAGAAACCATGAATTTATTTTAATGGGTCTGGACTTTGCTACGATCCCTCATCCTTGAGGATCTTTCCCGATGCTTCTTACTAATTCTTTCTGTAATACTTGCCTTAAAGAGAGGAGCACTCTTCAAGGTGATAGAGAGTAACACCAGATGCTGCTGGTGGGAATTCTGGCATCACTAGGAAGATATTTGGGGATGGGCTGCTGGTGTCCTCCTCAGTGCCCTTCGTGAGCAGAGGTTTTCAAACTCTCACACTCATCGGAATCTCCTGGAGGGCTAGTTAAAAATCAGAATGCTGGGCCCCAGCCCCTGGGTTACAGTTTCAATAGTTCTGGGGTGGGGCCCGAGAATTTGCATTTCTATCAAGTTCCCAGTTAATGCTGCTGCTAATGGTGCCCAAATCCACACAGAGAGAACTGCTAACAGGGGAAAACATTTTTTTTTCCCCAATATTAAGTATTTGGCTTTGATTACAAAAGTAAATTTGCCTGACATAAATAAAATGCAGACAATGCAGAAAGGTAGAAAGTAGAAAGTGAAAATCTCCTAGAGTCTCCCTACTAGGTAATTGTTGTCAAGAGTTATTGTCGAGGGAAGCGGCTGTGGCTCAATCAGTAGGGCTCCCGTTTGCCATATGGGAGGCCCCGGGTTCGGTTCCCAGGGCCTCCTGGTGAAGGCAGGCCCGCCCGCACGGCGTGGTTAGCTGACCCAGCGAGCGCAAGCAGCAAGGGGGGGTTAAATGAATAAATAAATAAAATCTTTAAAAAAAAAAAAAAAAAGTTATTGTCTACCCTTCTAGAATTAAGGAAAGAAAGAGTTAATTTTAGTCTTTGTTTCTTTATAAACACATACGATAAAGGCAATACCATATAATTTAAGAGTTGTGCGGTTTTATTTGTTTGTCATTTCTTCATTGTCTTGAAATAATAAATTAAATAGAAGAAATATGTGAAAGGCGAGAGAAGGTATGTGTTCTTCAGAGTCAGGCTATTGCCCCCCCGCCCACCACCTATTTGAAGCCTGGTAGAGAGGTTCCAGCCTCCTGTTCTTGAGGTCCTGGAGTCTCTATGAACGGCTCCCCTAGGAAAAGGAATACAAGCACAATATTTGGTGTGTAATTTCAGGGGTTTCATAGACATTCCCTGAGCTTATTCATGGGTCTCCTAGACTGCCAGGGCACCTGTATTTGTTGCATGATCTGTATTTGTTCCCAAATTTTCACACACAGGAGCTCATAAAATTTTGTGGCTTGTCCATGTGATTGAGCTGAGGTGTTATCTGTTATATGTCTTACATGATTTGAGTGAATGTCTTGGCCACAGTATTGTTATTTCTTAATTATGGAATTAGTAGGCACAGCCAGCTTCAAGGTCAGGGCACCTGGGAGTCAGATACTTTTATACCAATGTTCATATCAGCATTGTTCACAATAGCCAAAAGGTGCAAACAACCCAAGGATTCATCAACAGATGAACGAAGAAATAAAATGTGGTATATTAGGCAGTGGAATATTACTCAGCCATAAAAAGGACTGAAGTTCTGAAGCATGCTACAACATGGATGGATTTCGAAAACATTATGTTAAGTGAAATAAGCCAGACACAAAAGGATAATATTGTATGATTTCATGTACATGAAATATCTGTAATAGACAAATTCAAAGAGACAGAAAGAATATTAGACGTTCCCAGGGGCAGGGGGCGATGGGGTGGTGAAATGAGAAGTTATTACTTAAAGGGTACAGTTTCTGTTGGGGTGATGGAAAATTCTGGAAATAGATATTGATGATAGTTACACAGCATGTGAATATAATCAGCGTCACTGAATTGTACACTTAAGAACAGTTACAGGGGAGTGGATGTGGCTCAAGTAGTTGAGTTCCTGCTTCCCACATATGAGGCTCAACCCTAGCCTCCGGTACCTCAAAAAAAGGAATGGTTACAAAGGCAAATTTAAAAAAAAACAACTTATTGAAGTATTCATACATGAACATACATAAACTATAAGTGTTCAGTAAACATTATGAACTTACAAAACAAACAAGCATAACATCATACAGGGCTCCCATACATCCCCCCTCCCCAAACACCCTGCATTGTTGTGAAACATTTGTTAACAAATCATGAAAGGGCATCATCAAAGTATTACTACTAACTATAGTCCATATCTTTCTCCCCTTTATCCTTTTATCCATTTTTACACACACACACCCGTTTTTGCTGTTTCTGTGTCCATTCACTGGGCAACTCTCTGTGTCTGTTTCCTGCCCTCTCTTCTCATCCTTCTCCTCCTGTCTTCACTGGGATTTGATCCTTGGAACCTCCGATGTGGGTGAGAGGCATCCTACTGCCTGTGCCACCTTAGTTCCTGGTTTTTCAGTGTGTCTTGTCTTGGCTCTCCCTTGTGTCACTTTCCTGTTACATCATCATCTTGCTGCCTGGCTTGCGGGGTCTGGTGGCGCACACACACATGGGGCCCAGTGGCCCACATGCCTTCTATATTTTTCTTTTTTTCATTTTTACCAGGAGGTCCCGGGGATCGAATCCGGGTCCCTCCATATGGGAGACGGACACCCAACCACCCAAGCCACATCCGTCCCCCTGCTATATCTCTTAAGGTTGACCAAAGATACCCAAAGTTACAGTCTTTTCATATACAGGATGGTCATATAATAAATCAGGCTTAGTTTATCACCAGCATTCTAAAAACCAGACCTAGGGAGAAAAACTAGGTCTGGGGACTCATGCGTGGTTTCTAATATAGCAAATGTTTAGCCTACCCTGATTATCACAAAATCAGATCAGTGAGAATATTTGCACACAAAAGGCAAATTTAATGTTATATCTGTTTACCACACCAAAAATAATCATCTGGGTCTGAGACTTTTGGGTAGGGAAATCTTTGATTAATATTTTAATTTTTTTAATGCTTGGTATATTCTACTTTTTAAAATTTCTTCATGGCACATTTTAGTGTTAATATCTTCTAGAAATTTGTCCATTTCATCAAGGTTATAAACAGCATATAGTGTATGTTTAATAATAATACAATGATTATTTTCAAATTATTTTCAAATCTCTGTTGTGGTTGTAATAATTTCCCATTTTCATTCTGTATTTGGCTAATTTGCACCCTCTTTTATTATTTATTTTAATTTTTTTTCCTTTTCAAGAATAATTTTAATAGTTTCTTGTGTAATTAATATACAATATTGCACATATTCAAAGTGTATAATTTGCTAGCTTTTGGCCTATGTATATGCCTGGGAAACCACCACCACAGTCAACAGTGAACAATCTTCCCCAAAGTTTCCCACTCCCAAGGCAGCCATTATATTTATTTATTTTTAGGTACCGGGGCTGGGGATTGACCTTTGTATGTGGGAAGCCAGCACTCAACCACTGAGCCACATCGGCTTCCCTGAGTTGGTTGCTAAACTTTTTAATTTTTTTAAAATTTATTTTTATTTATTTATCTATTTTTTTTTTTTTTTTTTTTTTTTTACTGGGAGGTCCTGGTGATCGAACCCAGGTCCCTCCATATGGGAGATGGACGCCCAACCATTTGAGCTACATCTGCCCCCTAAATGTTTTTATTTCCTTTAAATTTATTTAACATTTTAAAAAATCTCTAAGTAAAGCTTTATCCTAGAAAATTTAACACCTCTTATTTAGTGTTATTTTCTAATTTCTATTGTTTCTTTTTTAACCCAAGGTTTACTTAATAGCATATGCTTTCAGTCTCCAGAAATAAGGGATTTGAGAAAGCTATCCTTTAATTATTAATTTTCATGTTACTGAATTGCAGTCATAGGATTTTGGCTATATAATACTGGTCCTGTAATTGTATTAAGGCTTCCCTTTAACTTTTTAGAGCACATAGTCGTTTTTGTTTCACATGTGCTTTAAAAAGTATATATTCTGTTTATTAGATGGAGAACTCTCCAAATAAATAATAGACTGAGTTTGTTAATTGCATTATTCAGATCTTCTATATCTCTGCTTATTTTTGTCTGCTTCATCTGTCAGTTTCTAAGAGAGGTATGTAAATATTTTCAGTTTCAATAGCTGATTTTTTTTTTCTTCCTAATTTGGTCATTTGCTTTATAACTGTAAAAATCCTTTTTCATAGGATTGTAATGACCATTATGAGTTAATACATGTAAAACTCATAGATCAGGGGTTCTTAACTTTTTTTGTTCCACAGACCCCTTTGCCAGTCAGGTGAAAACCACAGACCCCTTCCTAAGTCCACACTATACTGTGTATTATTTAATAAATATATCACACCTGCACCAACACATCCTCACAAGAATAACTTTTTTTTTGAATTTCAATTCAAGCTCATGGACCCCTGATTATGAGCCCCTGCCATAGAGCATGCCTGGCACATAGAAGGTAGCTATTATTATTTATATATTTTGAATCTATATTGCCAAGTGCATGTATAATGGTTATATTTTCTTGCTCTCTTGTTTCTTTTACCATCCTATAACACTTCCCTTTTGTCCCATATTTTTTGTCTTGAATTTTGTCACCTATTATAATCGCAATTTACTTTTTTTTTTTTTTTTTTGAGGTGTTGGAGCTGGGGATTGAACCCAGGACCTCGTATGTGGGAAGCTAGTGCTCAACCACTGAGCTATACCGGCTCCCCCAAGTTGATTTTTTAAATTGTTGTTTGCTTGTTTTGTTTTTTAGGAGGTACCAGAGATCGAACCTGGGACCTTGTACATGAGAAGCAGGTGCTCAACCGCTTGAGCTATATCTGCTACCCAATCCCAATTTACTTTTGCTTTATTTTTCCCTGAGAATGTTTTTCCCTTGGTCATAAACTGAGTTCCTAGGGAAGCAGATTCTGAGTGGAGTTTAGAGGACAAGAAGCTATTAGTGAATGCTCTTGGGATAACACTTGTAGGAGAAAGGGAAAGGGAAAGAAGGACTGGAAAGAAATGAGACTTTAGCTAATCCTGAAGGGAGTTCTGAAGTAAGATTAATAACCCACCCTCTGGCGAGCAAGTGTCTTGTTGGAGGCACAGGACATACTCACCACTTCTTGTTTAACCAGTTCAATTTGCAAAATATTATCAATATAACAGACCAATACAGCCCTGGGCAAGGGAATGTGAACTATTGCTGATTGTGCTTTTTGATAGCGATGGAAAAGAACACATTTACCAGGTCAATGCTGTATGCTGTGTACTCGAGGCCCTACTAATTTGCTCTAGTAATTAATGATACCACATACGGCAAAGCAGATGCAATTGGGGCTACTACTTGGTTGAGTTTGCAATAGTTCACTGTCATCCTCCACAATCTGTCTGGTTTTTGCAGATGCTAGATTTTTACAGATAACAGAATTAAATAAAGATAGCACAGGGTCTGCCATATTTGCATGCTTTAGATACGTGCTGCCCAATATGGAACCCACTAGCCACATGCTGATTTTAAATGTTAAATTAATTAAAATTAAACAAAATTTAAAATTCAGTTCCTCGGTAGCTCTAGCCACACTTCAAGTGTGCAATAGCCACATGTGGCTAGTGGCCTCCATGTTGCATAGCACATGTATACACCATTTCTGTCATCACAGAAACTCTACTGATCAGTGATGTTTCAGAGTTTTAGATCACTGAGGATGGCACTAATCTCTGCCATTTCCCCCAGAATGCAATATATATATCTATACACACACACACACACTAAGTATTTTAATGTATGCTACTGCCAGTGTATATAAAATAATTACCCTTGTAAAATAGAAACTCATGAAAATTCACAGAGGTAGATGTGAAGAACTGATAAAAGGAGAAATCCGTATATTACGGCATGTGTTACAGGGATAAGCTTTAGAAAAGGCTTCAAATTTAGCTATCCTTTGAATAGTCATTAGTTCATGAAAAGTGGTTTAGGAAACCTTTGAAAGTTACACTTTACTACAAAAACAAACAGACTTTCTGGGATTGAAAAGGATTTGTACTTGAATATACTCCAGTCAGCAGGAGATCATGCTGAGCATGCTGCAGACAGAATTGTTTTTGAGTCTACAGCTGCCTGGGAAACTTTCACTTGGTTGAGCCAGGCCACCAGTCGGAGCTGCTGAACCACTTTTCACTTAGAGGTGACTCTAGAGGAACCAGATGTTGCGTCCACTAAAGAGCTGGGCCGATTCCTCTGCTGGTGGGTTGGTTAGTGAATCTGTGGGGCCAGACAGCTGGTCAGAGTGCGGGGAGGCATGGGGCTCCAAGCTCTGTCCGCAATATTGTTTTTAATTTACTCTCTTGGCATGGGAGATGGGAGATGGGCAGTTTTAGAGGCTGGACTCCATTTATTATTTGGTCCTTCTACCGGGGGGCTATGATGGCAATTCAGGTTTCCAAGTATCAGTGTCAATATGGACCGTGTATCGAATAATCCTTGAAATGTTTGGTTATTCCCCTTTCTCGAATGTAGGGTTAACCAAATAAACGGCCAGGGGTTCGTTTGATGAAGAGGTAGAGCAATCCTTACTATGTACATTTGCTATGCTGGTTTAGAATTCTTCTCCTGTAGACCCAGCCTCCCCTTTAGCCATTGGGTTCTGGGTCAGAAAACTGGCCCAGGGCTGGAAACTGGCAAGTGATTGTGATTTTCTACTGAGGTGTCTATCTCAGCCTTATGATCACATCCATCCTAGATGAAGCAGTACACTTGTTGGTTGTCCTATCTTACCTTTAGGGATGTCATGCTTTATTAACCACAACTCTCATTGGTTTGGGTCACCCTGGCAACCACGCTGACCTGGTGGATCATTATGAAAATTGCCCTCATTTGACTTCTGATAATCGAGTGCCACCACCTGGCTTCTATTATTTTAGGATTTTATCACTCCCATTTTTATCAGTGAGCTCAATTTTGTAATGACAGATTCCATCAGTCTTGACTTACAAAGGACAGCCAATGCTGCTTCTCAGTGAGGTTGGTGGCTTCTTACCAGTGCATTATTTATTGATTTTTTTTTTTTTTTAACATATCAATTTTACTGATACATATCAATAAAGCATACAATTAATCCAAAGTGTACAACCAATAGTATTTGGTATAATCACATAGTTGTGTAGGCATCACTTCAATCATTATTAGAGCATTTTCATTATTTCCATAATAATAATAATAATAATAAACAAAAAACAAACAGATTTTGTCTGTTTTTTCCTGATTGTCTGAGATTTCCCCTGCTGTACATAGCTGCTATTTCTGGCTATTGTTGCACATTTATTTATTAAGAGGTTTTATTGAGATATATTCACATACTCTATGATCTACCTAAAGTGAATAATCAGCAGACTTCTGGGAAGACGGCGGACTAGTAAGATACGGGAATCTCTTCTCCAGAAAAATAGCTAGAGGACAAGCTGAAACAGCCCGGAAAAAGATCTTCTAGGGTTTAGGACAGCAGGTGAAGGCTGCACCCCACCCAGAGGAGAGAGAGACAAAAGAGGGAAATCAGGACAACAGAACCCTGAGTTAGAAGTAGCAGCTTCTGCTGCTGCCCACACCCTCCCCCACACTCTTCAGAATTCTCAGGCCCCTGGGCCTGCGACCACAGACAAAGGGGGCTCCAGGGATCTACCTCTCCCAGAAAGGGGAGAGAGAGGGACACAGCCTTAGGCTGACTCAGGTTCTGACCTGTAAATTTGGGCTGCGGAGCCCCACGGACCCTTCCACACGGCGGTTTGCCCTGGGAGCCTAGGAAGGACTGGAGAAATCCGACCCTCGCAACCTCCCTCTCTTCTAGCCTGGACTAATTGTTGAGGACTCCATGGGAGAGGGGAGAGAGAGCCTGGGGCTGACCCTGCTTTGGACTCCCAGGTTTGGTCTGCCCTGTCCCGAGAGTCCTTCCAGGCTGGGTGGGGCTGCGCCATTGTTTACCTTGGAGCCTGCAAGGGGCTAAAGATATACAAACCTCCCAATCTCCTCCTCTACTAACAGGGACTGATTGTTGAGGATTCAGAAGGGAGTGGAAATATTTCCTAGCTGAGAAAAGGGGGGCGCTACAAGAGAAGTCTGGAGAACTGTCTCAGAAAGTTTGAATCACAGGGTTCCTAGCCCCCAGACAGGAAGCTCTATCATATTGATCTGGTCTGTGTCACAACAAATACACTCCGACCAGGCATTGAATTGAGAGCTGCCAACAAGCGCCATCTCCTGGCAGACCAAGCAAGTGCACATAAGACAATTAATAAGTAAGAGAGGCTTTTCCTGGCCTCTATAGCCTCCCTGCCCAAGGCCCTAGGAAACGACTCTACAACCAATTACTGGGTCCAGTGCCCAATTTTGAGCAACCAGCAGAACAATCCTAACAATCAAGGTCGAGCCAAAAATCAAAGAGCTGTGGTAACTCACAGCCTCCTGCCACTAAAACCCCATAAAAGAGAAAGAGATAGAGCATCTAAGTAAAATACAATCTAACCAGATGCCTAAGCACCAGCAAAAAATTACGAGCCATGCTAAGAAAATAGAACACATGGCCCAAGAAAAGGAATACAGCAAGTCCCAGAAGAGATGCAGAATTTGAGAGAACTAATCAGTGAGATGAGCACAAATTTCCATAATCAAATTAATGAGATGAAACGGAATATAGTTAAAGAGATAAATGACATCAAGAAGTCATTGAGTGGGGGCGGATGTGGCTCAAATGGTTGGGCGTCCGTCTGCCATATGGAGGGACCTGGGTTCGATCCCTGGGACCTCCCGGTAAAATAAAATAAATATATATAGAAGGCGCATGGGCTGCAAGGCTCTGTGTGACGCTGAGCTGTCAGGCCCCGGGAGCCATGCAGCAGAATGATGACGTAACAGGGGAGAGACAAGACAAATGCTCTGAAAAAGCTCCAGAAGCCAGGAGCTGAGGTGGCGCAGGCGAAATACAGGGGACAGAAGAGCATGTTGAAATGACACCTCGGGGCTGAAATCAGACAATCTGGAATGTGGGAAATTCTTGAGGCCAAAAGTCCTGGTTTTGTCAACAAATTGCAAGAATAAAAACAGAGTGGGAAGTTATCTATAGGTTAAAAGAGACTTAAAATACTTACCAGCAGAAGGCAATCTATAATCTTGGTTGGATCCTAGCTCAAACCAACTGTTAAAAAAAATTATGGAATAACCTAGGAAATTGGAATATACTGGATATTGGGATTAAGGAATTATTTATCATGATTTATTTAATACCTCTCTCCTATATCGGAGGTCTCCAGGATCGAATCCTGGTAAAGACTGGAGGAGGAGGATGAAAAGAGATGGCAGGAAACAGACACGGAGAATTGCCCAGCAAATGGGCACAAAAAAACAGCAAATGGGGAAGGAGGGGTTTTAAATGGATAAAGTAAATAAATAAATTCTTAAAAAAAAAAAAAAAAAAAAAAAAGAAGTCATTGAGTGAATGCAAAGAAGAATTTGAAATCCTGAACAGAAAAGTAACGGAGTTCATGGGAATGAAAGACACAATAGGTGAAGACAAAAATACATTTGAAGCATACAACAGCAGACTCGAAATGATAGAAGAAAGAATAAGTGATACTGAAGACAGAGCAGCTAAAATTGAAGAGAGGAAAGAACAGAGAGAGAAAAGAATGGAAAAAATTGAGTAGGGGCTCAGAGAGTTGAAAGACAACACAAAACGCAAGAACATACGTGTCATGGGAGTTCCAGAAGGAGAAGAGAAAGGAAAAGGGGCAGAAAGAGTACTTGAGGAAATAATAGCTGAAAATTTCCCAACTCTCACGAAAGAAATGAACTTATATGTCCAAGAAGCACACCATACCCCAATAAGAATACATTCAAATAGACCTACGCCAAGACACATATTATTCAGAATGTCAAATGTAAAAGATAAAGAGAAAATTCTCAGAGCAGCAAGAGAGAAGCAAACGATCATGTACATAGGACGTCCAGTAAGACTTAGTGCAGATTTCTCTTCAGAAACCATGGAGGCGAGAAGATAGTGGTATGATACAATTAGGAAACTGAAAGAGAAAAACTGCCAGCCGAGAATTCTTTATCCAGCAAAACTGTCCTTCAAATATGAAGGTGAATATAAAGTATTCACAAACAAACAGAAACTAAGAGAGTTTGCAAAAAAGAATCCACCTTTGCAGGAAATATTAA
>JAKSZT010053801.1:1976664-2070512 GCA_026826555.1 Tolypeutes matacus | reverse complement strand
TGGATGACCTCGCCTTCTACTTCACTGAGTAACTACAAGTAGCAAACAATCTATGTACTTCTGGACCATACATTCCATCTTCTCTCCTCTTATTGTAGATAAACTGTCTATGCGCCTATCCAAGGCCAATTTCTCCACTTGTGCATTGGATTCCATCCCTTATTGTCTGTTCAGGGGCATAGCTCCTTCTGTCTCCTATAATATCTACTTTCCTCTCTTTATTTCCCTGTTATCCCATTCTCAAACAAACATGCTGATATTAATACCATTCTATTAATCCCTCTTGAGACCCCACTTCTTTTGCAGCCCTATTTCTCTCATTTTTCTTTTCAGCAAAACTCCTTGAAAGAGATGTCTGCAATGTTCTTTCCTCCCATTCTTTCTCTCTGTTTTTCCCCCCATAATCTTTTTTTTTTTTTTTAAGATTTATTTATTTATTTTATCCATTTTAAACACCCCCTTCCCCATTTGCTGTTTTGTGTCCATTCGCTGTGCAATTCTGTCTGTCTGTTTCCGGCTATCTCTTCTCATCCTCCTCCTCCAGTCTTTACCAGGATTCGATCCTGGAAACCTCTGATGTAGGAGAGAAGTGTTCTGCCACCTGCGCCACCTCGGCTTTCCGACATCTCGTCTTGTCTCTCCCCTGCGTCTCCCTCCCGTTACGTCATCATCTTGCTGCATGGCTCCCGGGGCCTGGCGGCTCACCGGCACACAGAGCCTGGCAGCCCATGCGCCTTCTATATATATATTTTTTATTTTACCGGGAGGTCCCGGGGATCGAACCCAGGTCCCTCCATATGGGAGACGGACGCCCAACCATCTGAGCCACACCTGCCCCTCCCCCCCATAATCTCTTGAATCCACTCTGCTATTGCTTTTGTCCCCACCACTCCACTGAAACTTCTTGTCAAGGTCACCAGACTCGGGGTCGGATGTAGCTCAACTGGTTGGGCGTCCGTCTCCCATATGGAGGGACCCGGGTTCGATCCCTGGGACCTCCCGGTAAAAAAAAAAAAAAAAAAAAAGGTCACCAGACTCCATATTGCTAAATCCAGTAGTCATTTCTCAGTCATCTTATTTGACCTATTAGCAGCAGTCGGCACAGTGTTGCTCATGCTCTCATCCTTGAAATATTTTATTTATTTATTTTTTATTTATTTATTTTTTATTTATTTATTTATTTTTATTTTACCGGGAGGTCCTGGGGATCGAACCCAGGTCCCTCCATATGGCAGACGGACGCCCAACCACTTGAGCCACATCCACCCCCCTGAAATATTTTCTTTATTTGACATCTTGGACAGCCACAAACTTCTAGTTTTCTTCCTACCTCATTGGCTTTTCCTTCTGTCTCCTTTGTTGGGTCCTCCTCATTTCACTGATCACTAAACCATGATGTATCCAAAACTCAGTGCCTAGATCTTCTTCTTTTTTTTTCCCTATCTATACTCCCTTCCTAGATGGTCTCATCCAGTCTCGTGAATTAAAACCAACTATAGAAAGTGGTTTAAATGGGAAATTTTTTGTTGCATGTGCTACAATAATTAAAAAATAAAACAAGACAAAACTATAAGGTGATGATCCCCAAAGTTTTATCTCCAGCATAGGCCTCTTTCTCTTAAACTCCAAACCTTTATATTCATCTGCCTACTTGACACCTCCAGTTGGATGTAAAATATGAAAAGATACATACATATATAATATAAACATAAAGAAATGCATGTGGGAAGCAGCTGTGGCTCATTTGGTTGGGCTCCCGTTTACTATATGGGCAGGCCCTGGGTTCAATTCCCAGGGCCTCCTGGTGAAGACAAGCCAGCCCATGTGGCACGGTGAGCTGGCACAGCAAGATGATGCAACAAAGGGAGACAAGCAGACAACAAAGGGAGACAGGCAGACACAGAAAAACGCAAAGCAAATGGACATAGTGAGCACAAGCAGCAAAGGGCGGAATGGCGGATACGTAAATAAAAATAAATAAATCTTAAAAAAAAGAAATGCATGTGAATGATGAGCACTAAATTCAAGATACTGGCTACTTCTTGTGGGTATGGAGTCGACTGCAATCAGGGCAATCAAGGGAGAGTTCATAGGGAGATTTAACTCTATAGGTAATCATTTCTTCCTTAAGCTGAGAGGTAGATAGACAAGCATTTGCTATATGTCTTAAATATTTCATTATATATTAAAAATCTATTTTTCAAAAAAAGAAAAGATGCAGAACAGTATATAGTGTGCCACCATGTGTGTTAAATATATATTTGCTTGTATATCAATATTTTTTAAAGATTTATTTTATTTATTTATTTCTCCCACCCCCCTCATTGTTTTACGTTTGCTGTCTGGTCTCTGTGTGTTCTTCTGTGTCTGTTTGTCTTCTCTTTTGGTGGCACCAGGAACCGATCCTTGGGACCTGGTAGGAGAGAGGCTGCTCAATCTCTTGTGCTATCTCAGCTCCCTGGTCTGCTGCATCTCTTATTGTCTCTCCTCTGTGTATCTTTTTGTTGCATCATCTTGCTGCACCAGCTCTCCACGCAGGCCAGCACTCCGTGCAGGCCAGCACTCCTGCATGAGCCAGCTCTCCGCTTGGGCCAGCTTGCCTTTTCACCAGGAGGCCCCGGGAATCAAACCCTGGACCTCCTGTATGGTAGATGGGAGCCCAATCGCTTGAGCCACATCCGTTTCCCTGTATATAGATTTATACAGGTAACTGGTCATACGTGTTTGCCTCCTGGGTAACTGAGGAAGAATTGAGAATTATTTTCACTATGTATTTTTGCATAATTTGGATTTTGTACCTTTTGTATTATTACCAATTGGGGAGTGCAGGGGCCAGCCACTTCCCCTAAACCTTCTGAGCTTACCCTCCTTGCTCAAGACCCTCAGTCCCTCAGGCACCTTTACAATTTTTCCAATCAATTCTTTTTTGCTTCCTGTTTCTCCCAATTGATCTTAGACTCCACCATCCACCGTAACTGAAATGGTATCATGATTCCCCTGTTCATATTCCCAAACTAAAGCAAACCAGCTATGTATCTTCTTTCTTGCTCCAGTACAATTCCTTAATATTTTTCAAAGTATGGTCTGAGGTCAATTGCATCAGAATCACTTGGGATGCTTAATAAAATTTTGATTCCTGGAACTTAACCTAAACACTTTGAATCCTACATTTTGGGGTGTGGCTTAGGGCTCTGCATTTTATTCAAATGACAGAGATTGCAATTCTTATTCACACAAAGGAGATTATTTCATTTATTCCTGACTTTTCCATAGGCTGAGATTATTTATTCATCCACAAACACTGAGCACCTGCTATATGTCAGGCTATATAATTGTCCATCTAGACACTGTCCCTGATCTCCTGAACTTGCAGCTTGGGAGGTGTTCCCCAGGGAAGTTGGCAGGATGACTCTGTTAGTACATGGATGTCTTCATTTGCTGCTCTAGCAGATTCCACAAACTGGTTGGCTTAGGCAATAGGAATTTACTGTCTCATGGTTTTGGAGGCTAGAAGTCCCACATCAAAGCATCAGCAGGCCATGCCTTCTCCAAAGTCTGCAGCATTCTGGTGGTGGCTTCTTGGCAATTGATCTCTGCCTCCATCCCTACTACCTCCATGTCCAAATTTCCTTGCTTTTAAGAACTGCAGTCTTATTGGATTACAGCCCACCTTACTTCAGTTTGGCCTCATTTTAACAGGATCTTTGAAGATTCCATTTATAAATGACTTCACACCTGCAGGATCAGGGGTTAGAACTTGAGCATGTCTTTGTGGAGAACATGATTCAATCTACTACTGTGGATAAACTTTTTTTTTTTTTTTTTTTTTTAAGCTATGTAATTTTTTTAAACATTACCTTTCATTTGTGGCAAGAGTTACTAGTTTCCCATTTAGAATACTGGTAGAATTTCCTGTTTTTTAGTAATAAATATATGTAAAAAGTGAGTAAATTTAAAGAAGATGAGAGTATTGATATGGCAGAAATACCAAAGATGGTATACAAATGCCTGAAGTTTGAGAAATAATCATTCCAGAGGTAGCTGTGGTAAAATAAAGAGAGTAATGAAAAAGAATAGCTAACATTTATCATGAACTTTGTCTAAATCAGAACTGTCATTGCTCTGCTTGAAACCCTCCAATGCATTACCATTACACTTTAATTTATTTTATTATTTTTTTGGAACTGATTTATTGACCTATAATTCACATACCATACAAGTAACCCATTTAAAGTGTACAATTTGGGAGCAGAAGTGGCTCAAACAGTTGAGCACCCACCTCCCACACGGGAGGTCCCAGGTTCAGTTCCCGGGGCCTCCTAAAGAAGACAAACAAACAACGAGCAGACATCGAGCAAAAACAATGAGCAGACAATGAGGAAAAAAACAAGTGCAAACAATGAGCAAAAACAACGAACAGATGAGGGAGCCATCTTGGGTGGTGGTGGCAGGAATTAAAGTGTACAATTCAATGATTTTTAGTATATTCACAGAGTTGTACAATCATTAGCACAATCAATTATAGAAAATTTCCATCAACCTTAAAAGAAACCCTATGCTCTTTAGCAGTTACTCCTGTTTCCCCAATTCCCAAGCCTTAGACAACCACTAATCTACTTTCTGTCTCTATAGATTTGCCTATTGTAGACATTTCATATGAATGGAATCATACAACATGTGGTCTTTTGTGACAGACTTCTTTCACTTAGCATAATGTTTTTAAGGTTCATTCATGTTGTAGCATGTATCATCAGTACTTTGTTCTTTTTTTTTTTTTTTTAAAGATTTTATTTATTTATTCATTTATCCCCCCCTTGCTGCTTGTGCTCACTGGGTCAGCCAACCACGCTGCGCGGGCGGGCCCGCCCCCACCAGGAGGCCCCAGGAACCGAACCCGGGGCCTCCCATATAGTAAATGGGAGCCCCACTGATTAAGTCACAGCCGCTTCCCATACTTTGTTCCTTTTTATTGCCAAATAATATTCCATTGCATGGATATACCACATTTTGTTGATCCATTCATCAGTTGATGGACATTTGAGTTGTTTCAACCTTTTGGTTATTATAAATGCTGCTATGAGCATATGTATACAAATTTTTGTAAGGACATAGGTTTTCATTTCTTTTGGGTCCATACCAAGGAGCAGAATGGCGGGGTCATATGGCAACTCAATGTTTAACATTTTGAGGACCTGCCAGCCTGTTTTCCAAAGTGGCTGCACCATTTTACATTCCCATTAGCAGTGTAAAGGGTTCCAATTTCTCAATATCATCAACAACACTTACTATCTATCTTCTATTATCACAATCCTAGTGGATGTGAAGAGGTACCTCATTGTCTACAATCACATTCTTGAGTGAAGTCTAGAGTCTGCCAGGGCCTACAAGGTCCCAAGTGATCTGGACCTGTCTACCACAGGTTCACAATCCCTTATTAGCAATTGAAAAACAAGCCCCCAAACTAAGATTTTTAGAACTCATTTGGCAGCATAACCTGACATGAACTCATGTGAGGTTATTTATAGTCTTTACTTCTTCCATTTAATACAAGTATTCTTAGATTTTGCTGCAGAAATAGTTTGCTCCAGATTCCTTTGAAGATGTTATATATAAACAGCATGTGCACTCTACTGCTGTTCTAAAATCGAAAAAACAATTCCAAAAAAGGCCCCAGGATTACATGTAAAGGATGATAGACTTGAACCAGTCTCCCCCTAATTCAATTCAATTGAACCACTGACTGTTTTGCTTTTTCTCTAACAGTGCAGTCATTCTCCTGCATTAGGGCATTTGCCCTTGCTATTCCTGCTGCCTGGAAAGTTCTTTCCCCATTTATCAAATCACTTTCTTTAGATTTCTAATCAAATGTCATCTTATCAACCCTATGAACAGGCCACTCAGTATAAAACAGCAGCCCTTCCTCATTCCCTCACTCTGCTCCCTGTCTAAAATGTAAGCTCTGTGACCTGGGTCTTTGTTTTGGTTCTTGCTATGTCCACAGCACCTAAAACAGTGAGCACCACAGTAGATGCTCAATAAATATTTCTTGAATAAATGATTGTTTTACATATTAGCTCACTTAAACCTCACCAAAATAGTATGAAATAAGAATGATCATCCTAAAAATAGGAAACTGAAGACAGAGATTAGGTAATTTATCCAAGGTCACACAGCTAGGAGTAGGAGAGCTGGGATTTACATCCAGGAGTAGCCCCCTTACGTTCTTACCATATGGCCCTGTGTTACAGGGGGGTTGGACTCAGAAACACAGTGAGCACAAGCAACAAAAAAGATAAATTGGACTTGATTAAAATTATAAACTTTTGTGTATCAAAGAAAGTGAAAAGGCAACCAATAGAATGGTAGAAAATATTTGGAAACCATATATTTGACAAGGATTTTATATGTAGAGTCTATAAAGAACTCCTACAACTCAACACAAAAAGATATAACAACCCAATTAAACATGGGCAAAGGAGTTGAATAGACATTTCTCCAAAGAAGATGTGGCAGCTTGATATTTATGAATTCCAAAAAGGAGAGATTGATTATGTTTGTAAACTGTTCTGTTCCTCTAGGTATGATAACCCTTTGGTTGTATTAGATTTAGCTGAGATGTCTTTGATTAAATTAAGATTAGGGTGTGCAGGGTTGAGTGCCCGCCCCCCTTGGTAGGCTATATAAACGGATGCTCAATCAAGAACACAGAGCAGCAGATACACAGGAGAAGAATACAGAGGAATAGAGACAGCTCCATAGACAGAGGCCCCAGGAAGAGAGATGAACCTGGAAAGAAATGAGCCGGGGGGAGAAAAACAAGCCTTATGCCAGCCTACAGCTGAGATCAGAAGCTGGGATCACAGAGCCTTAAGAGGAAGAAGGAAGGCTGAATCCTTGTGGAGACTGGCAGCCATCTTGCTTCAACACGTGCCAGGAGAGTATGGGTGAGAAAGTACCTCTTATGGTAACTTGAGTTGGACTCTTGAGGGCCTTGTGACTGTAAGCTTCTACCCCAAATAAATACCCTTTATAAAGGCCAACAGAATTCTGGTACTTTGCATCAGCACCCCTTTTTGGCTAACACTGAAGATACAGAATGGCCAATAAGCACATGAAATGATACTCAATATCATTTTTTTTTTTTTTTCTTCCCAAAGATTTTATTTATTCATTCATCTATCCCCCCCCTTGCCGCCCGCGCCCGCCGGGTCAGCCAACCACGCCGTGCAGGCGGGCCCGCCCTCACCAGGAGGCCCCGGGAACCAAACCCAGGGCCTCCCATATGGTAAACGGGAGCCCCACTGATTGAGCCACAGCTGCTTCCCACTCAATATCATTAACCATCAGGGAAATGCAAATCAAAACCACAATAAGATAACACTCCAAAACCACTAGGATGGGCATTATTTATAAAATGGAGAATAATAATCTTGATGAGGATGCAGAAAAATAGGAATCCTTGTACATTGTTGATAGGAATGTAAAATGCTGCAGCTGCTGTGGAAAAGTTTGGTGGTTCCTCAAAAGATAAAACATAAAATGACCATATGACCTGGCAATTCCACTTCTAGGTGGAAAGAAGCTGAATAGACATTTCTCCAAAGAAGATGTGGCAGCTTGATATTATTTATGAATTCTAAAAAGGAGATATTATGTCCTAAAGAACTTAAAACAGGAGATATTTGTAGACCAATGTTCATAGTATTGTTCACAAGTCAAAAGGTGGAAGCATCCCAAGTGTTCACCAACTGATGAATGGATAAATACATATATATACACACATATATATACAATGAAATATTATTCAACCTTACAAAGGATGGAGTTCTGATAAATATTATAAGACAACACATTGAGAGAAATAAGCCAGATACAAAAGGACAAATATTGTATGATTTCACTCATGTGTAATACCTAGAATAAGAAATTCAGGGAAGCGGCTGTGGCTCAATCAGTAGGGCTCCTGTTTACCATATGGGAGGTCCCGGGTTCGGTTCCCGGGGCCTCCTGGTGAAGGCAAGCCCGCCCGCACGGCGTAGTTAGCTGACCCAGCGAGCACAAGCAGCAAGGGGGGGATAAATGAATAAATAAATAAAATCTTTAAAAAAATAAATAAATAAAATAAAAAAATTAAATTGGAAATCTTGTGTTGAACATGTCACCACAATTTATATTTGAAGTAAAAACTAAATTTAAGGGGGACGGATGTGGTTCAAATGGTTGGGTGTCCGTCTCCCATATGGAGGGACCCGGGTTCGATCCCCGGGACCTCCTGGTAAAAAACAAAAACAAAAACAAAAACAAAAAACTAAATTTAATAAAGTGCTAAGCACATAGGTAATATATATATTGAATAAATGAATGCAAACCTTGACTCTAGCCTCAGTTCTCTCATTTAACTAGCTCATTCTTCTTAGACAAGCCTATTAGGTCACTAATTCATATGAAGTGGACACACTTATACCTAAGTTTTTAGTTTAAAAGCTAAAAAAGCTATGTAAACTAAAGAAGCATAACATTAATAACCCAAGTATGATAGGCAGTGAATAATTTCTTCTTCATACAAGTTATGGAGATGGGGGCAGATGTGGCTCAAATGGTTGAGTGTCCATCTCCCATATGCAGGGACCTGGGTTCGATCCCCGGGACCTCCTGGTAAAAGGAAAACAAACAAACAAACAAACAAAAAACACAAGTTATGGAGAAGTTGGCAGAGAGAAATGAAAATCAAGGCTTTGGAGTGAGAGGGAAAGGTGGTCCAGGACCTCAATATAATGTGGTTCTTTTCCAGGATTCCTGGCTTCCACAGGGAATTGACTTGAAATCCAACAACCTCAGAGATGGACAGTGGACCAATGGCTGAAGAGCTGAGGCTTCTACCTGGCGTGAATACTTTCACACATTAACTGTTGTGAATGTAACGGAAACGTCACCAGGGAACTGAAACTACAATAAATATTTTGCCGAATAGACCATAGCCCGTATGTATGTTTTTTTAAAGATTTTTATTTATTTATTCCCCCCTTGCTGCTTGTGCTTGCTGTGTCTATTTGGTTTGCGTTTTTCTGTCTGCTCGTCTCCCTTTTGTTGCATCATCTTGCTGCACCAGCTCACCGCACCGGGTGGGCCTGCTTGCCTTCACCAGGAGGCCCTGGGTTTGATTCCCAGGGCCTCCCATATGGTAAACGGGAGCCCAACTGATTGAGCCACAGCCAATTCTCCATATGTATGTATTTTTTTTTTTTAACGGCGAGGTTTGCAGAGATGTATACCACTTTCATTGTGACCACCTACTCAAACCTCAGCCCATAAGAGTAGGCTGCTGTTTTTGTGTTTTTAGGCTGAATTTCATCGTTATTTCTTTCTTTTTGGAGGTACTGGGGATTGAGGCCGGGACCTTGCACATGGGAAGCAGACACCCACTGAGCTATACCTCTCCAGGGCTGCTGGTTTTGCTGCCCAAACTCCTGGAAAGCCTCAAGGACAGCATGACAAGTGGGGTTTTTGGAAGGGGTGATGTATGACTAGCAGGTAACTTTCCCATATATGGAAACGGGACAATGGTTTTGCCACTGGTGTTGAATTGGGAGATGGGATGGAAAGCACTTTAGGGACCAAAGCACAACTTTTACAGATTATCTGACACTCCAAAATCACTACTAGCTTGGGTTATCCTCAAGTAGAAAAAATGGTAACCCAATTCTTAGCAATGTTAGGCTCTTTTAAGTAGAACCCCTGGGAGGATGTGACTGGCTTACTTTGCATTTATAATGCATAAACCAGTTTCTAAATTCATCGGTCCTACCCTGAGTTCAATTAAGACCTGTTCTGAGAGGTGACTAAGGGTTGTAAGGATTTTCTTTTAGGAGTAATGAAATTGTTCTCTAAAAATTTTTTGTGGTGACAGATGCACAACACTGATTACACTAAAAGCCATTGATTGTACACTTTAGATAGACTGTATGGTATATAGATATAGTTCAATATTCTGAGAAAAGGATATGCCGTGCCTCTATACTTTTTTAGGTACCAGGACTGGGGATTGAACCCAGAACCGCATGTGAGAAGCTGGAGCTCACCAAGCCACATTGGTTCCCGCCTATAGACATCTGAAAAGGAATGTTGCAGTTACACTATACCTGTATCCCTGATTTACTATTTGAATCTGGTTTCACTGAGCAAGCTGAGATTTGGGACCACCAGATTTAGCACCCATTTCTATCTTGGGCTCCTTGTTCTTCCATCCAATGTTTAGCCATGGTATAAAGGGGTCATTATAGTAGAGGAATCAGGGGTCCCAAAAGCAAATCTGTGGGCTTCCCCAAAGGATGGAGACACTCTTGCCGATAGTTCTGACAAATTTCAGGATTTGTTACAAGGGTTCCAGCACATCCACTGGTATGTTGATTATAGGCAAGTCTAGGATTTTTTTTTTTTTTTTTTTTTTTGAGGTACCAGAGATGGAACCCAGGACCTTGTACATGGAAAGCAGGTGCTCAACCACTTGATCTACAGAACCACCCCCTTTCTCTAAAATACTTTTATCATATTCCTTTGAATTTAAGCACTTGCAAAGAATGTTTACCAGCATATTGGTAATTTAATTGAAACCCCCACACAAGCTATTGCTCTAGCTCCATTTAGAAAAAAAATTATATAAGCAAATTGACAAAGCCAGTCCCTACTCTATTGCCACTCCCAGTGGATTTTTCAGATAATGGATTCCCTTAAAAGCTACCTAAGTCACCCACCTCCTATTAAGTCTTCACAGTTCCGCCATCCCAGCCATCTACTCAAGGCCATGGACAAACCAGTTTAAATACCACAGCTTTAACTTATTTCCTGTAATGTCCCTCACTCAACAATACACAGCTTAGCTTTTCCTTACTCTCCTAGTTTCTGTTCACCATCTTTAGGCTGCCAACTGAAGCAATGGCCAAGTTTAATTAACCCAAAGCTCACAGATACTTTAATCCCCTTTTTCACACAGCTATGCAAATTGGGGAAGCCAAGGATCCAATACAGAAAAAAAAAAAAGGTTAAACCATATGTGTCCAAAGAGCTTAAGGAAATCAGGAAAACAGATGGATAGATGGAATTTATGAAAAGGAGCCAAACAGGAATTTTTAACAAAATAAATTTCCTAGAGGGGCTCAACAGCAAATTGGAGGTGGCAAAAAAATCAGTGAACTTGAAGATAATGGAGAGCAAAGGAGCAGAAAGAAGTGAATAGAGTCTAAAGAACGTGTGGGGCATCAATTAAGTGCACTTTACATTATGGAAGCTCCAAAAGAGACAAGGGAAGATTATTAAAAATGAAAGACTGAAAACTTCCTAAATTTAACAAAAAGAAATGAATGCACACATCCAAGATGCTCAATGAACAGGATAAACCCAAATTGACCCACAATGCAGCATATTATAATCTTACTAAAGGCTGACATGTCACACATTTAAGGGGGCCTCAATTAAGTGCAAATTTCTAAGAAACCTTGGATGCAAGAAGGCAGTGGGATGACATTTCAAGTGCTTAACACAAACACCGCCAAGCAAGAATTGGCACTCCAGTGGGAAACAGATGTGACAAGCAGTTGGGTGCCTGCCTACTACACAAGAGGTGCAAGGTTCGGTTCTCCACACCTCTTAAAAAGAGGAGCACACTACGAACAGCAGTAAGAGAGGGAAAAGAGAAATAAAATAAATCTTAAAGAGAGGCTAAGACATTACCAGATAGCTAAGGGAGCTGATCACTAAATGGCACTACCATAAATATTAATGAGTTCTGTAGATTAAAAGGACACAGGCAAATTTAAATGCCAGTACTATTTTTGGTTTGTAACCTCACTTTTTATTTCTTACGGGATCTAAAGGTAAATGCATAAGATGTAAGGGAAAATCAGTAGTTTTGGACTCAGTGTATAAACATGCAATTCTACTTAAGAAATAGAGGAGTATAAGGAGTATAAATAGAGGAGTGTAAGAATTTCTTGAACTTGGTAACACTTAAGCTGATTTCATAACATCCTTGTTTTTAGGAAAAGGTTCATGACAATAGCAAGTGTTTAAAGAATATGTAATGTACACGGCTTACACTTAAATTTCCATAAAATAAGACTGATTATTTTAACTGTCTTGTAAGTTTGGAAGTATTTCAAGTTAAAAAGTTCAATTAAAATTTGAAAGAATTACCTGGGACTCCTAGTCAATTACAGTCCCTTTGAGACATCCCAAACTCCCAATCTATCTGGCATGGACACACTTAACATGCTATAAAGTTTAATTTCCATTTTATTTGTTTTTTTCTCCAGAAAGTAGTATTTCTTCAGTCTTTAAGGACTCAGCACCTTACATAGGCTTTGGCGGAGGTCGTGGAGCAGCACCCTGAAAAAGAAATAAAACAATGGATTCAAGACCACCTAACCGCCACCCCAAATAATTAAACGTTCTCCTATCATCACTAACAATGAATTCATGTCATAAAAACATGGAAAGCGGGTATATATGTGGAGAGACCTTTCCACTCCACCTGAAAACAGAAAAGGACTTTAACATTCCTTGGGTTTTCACTTACCTTTTTATTCATCAACCCCTAGCTTCCTCACCCCACTTTTTAACGTACTCACCGCAGGTCTAAATCGGGGTGGGGGTGTTCGGTCCTTCCGGGCTTCACGAGAACGATTTCTGACAACCTTGCTGTGAATAGCACAACTCACGCAGTAATGTAGTTTCACATACAGCTTAGGAAGCACATAAGCTGAGAAGTGAAAATTAACAGATGTATAATGTTAGGTATTAACATACCTTGTTTTTTCTTGGTCATTCCATTAATCAAAACTACATCTACAACTACTTAATTGTTAGGCATACCTACAGAATTTTCCCAACCCCAAAGCATCTATCTGTTCAGCTTCTAATATTTAAGTACATATGAAGAGCATGTCCTATAAACCCATCTTATCATAGGGATGAAACCCTCATTCAAAGTGTAATAACCATTCAGCTCTTCAGCAGTGACACCAGCCTTAATACCTACACCACAGGACCTCTCCTTGTTGCCTAAGAACTGGAAAGAAAAAAAAAAAAACCCACATTATCACATACCACCTTATCACCTCAGTCCACCAAACCAGACAATCTCCATTCCTGAAACTTAGTCATCTCTGCATTTTCACAACAGGCACCCAAACGCTCTTCAATAATTCAAGAGTTTCTAGCCATTGTTTCCCAGCATTAATACGGAGCAAAAAGTTCTTCAAGTGTTTTGAAATGTCATTCCTTATACAAGCTACATCTATTTATACACTCTATGACAAAAGTCGCCCTCTGCCCACGTGCACCATTCCTTTCAGGCACGGCTCAAAACAGCAAACGAGAGCAAAAACACAATCTCTTGTACTAGCAACAACCTTTAACAAACACGAAAAATAATTGTCCGGGACGCTTTAGAACCACGCCAACGACAAGCGCCAAAGAGCGAGGCTGAGAAATTTTGCAGGTACTATATAGGCCAGACGTTCACTTACCGTCGAAAACACTTGCTTCGGAAATGTCCCTGACGGCTGCGGCCTCTACTATATTTCGAATGACAAACTTCTTAATGGCCTTATCCTTAGGCACGCAGCGGGCGCAGTTCGTGCAGCGAATAGGCTGCACGTGGCCGCGGCCCTTTTTGGCACGACCGTTGTTCCTTCTTTTCTTTGTCTGCGGCAGGATAAGGATTCTGTTAGGAAAAAGACGCGGCTTACCCAGCCTCAACCCCTTTCCGGCTACGTTCCGCGCCAGCAGGCTCCAGAAGGCGCCATTCAGATCTCCTGTCCGTCCGCACCCAAAAACACACACATATTTTGTCCAACTCTACCACGATCCGGGGTCTCAACTCCCACAACCCAAAACTCTGCTCCTTGAAGCCTCCACTGGGAACCCCGTGTTCACCACGCGTTAGAACTCACCATCTCGGAAGCGAACACGGAAAAGAGGATCCACCGTTTGGCCGGGCCCTCTTATATAGCGCAAGATCCTTACGCTTACACAGGAAGAAGCCTTAGTAGACGGACACCAAGAACGGCAATCCACTTGAGTCAAGTTTCCTTTATTGCTCAGCGTTTCCGGTGAAATCTGGAATGAAATGTCATTTCTAGAACTTATCCCTGGAACTAGATACCAGTGGAACTATTTAACCTGTTGGCGGAAGAAAATTACGGTAATACGCTGCCCAGCAAGCATCGCGACATCTTACCCCAGACGTAATTCTGAGGCTTATTGTTTTCCGGTTTTCGTGACGCTAGGAGCGGAAGTTGCTAGCTGCAAGACTATGAAACGCATTCCTTGTTAGAGACCGGAGGTGAAGAGGTGCACGGTGGGAGTTGTAGTGAGAAAGCGAGAAGCCCCGGGCTCCCAGTCCTTAGACCCGAGGCGGCGCTACGCCACTGGGGGACGCCCTCGGCTCGTTTCTCCGACGTTCCTTTTACTTGGTGTTAGACAGAAGGGGAAGATCTGGGAGGAAGCAAAACATTTAAATTCCTTCTAATATAGAGAAAATCTCACAGTGAGGGGCCTGGATAAGGGCATCGGTGCTTAGGCCGTTTCATTCACCTCTGCACAGTGCCAGGCACTGCGGTAAGACCTTTATACATATATACTCATTTAACCCTCAGCAAGCCTATGAGGTAGGTACTGGTTTTGAAAAACTGAGGTGCAGAGAAGTTAAATAACCTGCCCAAAGTGATACACAGCTTGTCAGAGGTGTTCTGACTACACTGTATTATTCTTTCTGTCATCTAACAAACAGCTGATGAGACCAGTGACAAACATTTTCTTTGTTTTATATTTATTTATTTAACACCCCCGCCCCCCCCCAGGTGGTTTTCTCACCTGTCTCCTCATTGTTTGCTTGCCTTCTCCTGGAGGCACCAGGAAGGGAATCCTTCAGGGACCTCCCACAGAGTGCCCAATGGCTTGAGCCACATCCACTCCCTAAACAGTTTTGACCCTGACCCATAGTAGAAATATATTTTACATTGGTATCCAACACATACCCAGACACATATACACTCATGTACAAAACTGAAACACACGCTTCACGAAACTATTTACCCTTATGGCATGAGGTGCAGTGACATGTTCTGTTTTTTATTTTAATAAATGATGATCAAGACCCACTAAAGTGATTTCACCACTTATTAATGAGTCTGGCCCACATTTGAAACACACTTCCTTATTTATAAGCACCATTTATTTCTGATGAGCCAGGAGAAAGGCTTGAGTGTTGACAGGAGTAGCTAGCTGCAGACAGCCAACCACCTAGTTGACTCCAAAGTTGGACCAAATAGTGTCCAAGGGGACCTCCCAGCATTCAGACCCAAGATGGTACAGTTGGTGACCAACCCTTCATTCACGAGACTAGAGTCACCTCCTCTCCAATAACCCATAAATGATGATTTCTCTTAAACTTCAACCCACTTTACTGAGGTTAAGATCTATTTTCTGGGAGGCGGCTGTGGCTCAATCAGTGGGGCTCCCGTTTGCCATGTGGGAGGCCCCGGGTTCGGTTCCCGGGGCCTCCTGGTGGGGGCAGTCCTGCCCGCACGGCGTGGTTGGCTGACCCAGCGAGCACAAGCAGCAAGGGGGGGATAAATGAATAAATAAATAAAATCTTTAAAAAAAAAAAAAAATCTATTTTCTAGCTTTCGTTTTGAAGCCAAAGCAACCGTATTCATAATGTTTTCCACGTGAATTTATTAGTTTCAGTGGGGCATGGAAAATGATAGGCTCTAGATGGGAGTGTCTCCAGTTTTCACTTCAATATAGTCTCATAGAAAACACAAGGCAGCTGTTACCATATGGAATGGCAATGAGGTAGGTGGGAGAGGACAAAAAAGTTCAGGATTAAGGGGATAGGAAATAGTTAATATTTAAGACAGAACCAGAAACCCAAGTGTCCATCAACCAATGAATGGATAAATTGTGGTATGTACATACAATGGAATATTATTTAGCTGTAAAAAGGGATGAAGTCCATGCAACAACATGGATGAATTTTGAAGACATCATATTGAGTGAAATAAACCAGACACAGAAGACAGATACCATATGATCTCAGTGATTTAAAATAATCAGAATAATCAAACTCATAGAGTTAGAATCTAGAATAAAGGTTACCAGGGGATAGGATGGAGATAGGGAATGGGAAGTTAAAGCTTAAAATGTACAGGGTTTCTATTTGGAAATCTTAAAATGTTTTGGTAATGTATAGTGGTGATGGTAGCATTATGAATGTAATTAGCAGCATTGAAATATATATCTGAATGTGGTTAAAAGAAGAAATGTTAGGTTGTAGGTATGGTAACATAAAAAAAATCCATATAACTATACTACACAGTGAACCTTAAGTTAAACCGTGGACTATAGTTAATAGTACAATTATAAAAATGTGCTTTTATCGGTTATAAGAAATGTTCTGCACCAATGCAAGGTGTTAATAGGGTGGTATATGGAAATCCTATATTTTGTGTAAGACTGTTCTATAAACCCACAACTTGTCAATAAAGAAAAAAAAAAGGAAAAGGCAGAACCAAGTCAATGTTCCTACCTTGGATTTTCTTTGGATTTTTATAGCCTGGAGGAGGGGAGGGCTTGTCAGTGGCTACATTACTTGGCTTTATCTCAGGAACAGCACAGGCTTTGGATTCAGACACCCTGAGTTCAAATTTTGGCTCTGTTATTGGGTGATGGATCTTGGACCAGTTATTTATTCATTCTTGAGCTTTTATTTCTTCACCGGTAATGGTGATCACTCCTTTGTAGGTTGTTTCTACATTTAAATACTCGGTATAATACTTGGCATTTATGATATGCTCAAGAAATAGTAGACTCTATTACCAGCTTCACTCATGTTACTGTAACATATAGCTCCCTATAATGTTTTGCACATAATAGGTGCTCAGAAAATGTTGGATGAATTTCTGCTTTGGGTGGATAGGCAAGTTGGGCTATCTTTCCTATCCTGAAGGTATTCCCTATAGGAACATCCACTTCCCATTCTAGGCTGAAAACTCACTGTTCTTCTCCAGAAACAACTTGAGCACTTTTGATGGCTTCCCCTCAATCTTAAGACTGGGTAGTTGGTGGTACAGCATATTGCAAGGAGGTCCCCTTCCCTCTCTGCAGCAAAGCAAGGCAAAGGAAGTCAGCAAAAGCAACCAGAGGTGTTAAATTACTCATGTTTATTTATAACAGACCTTCAGCCAGTACAGTACAAAACTTACAGTAGTATATCTCCGTTACACAAATATTTACTTACAATATATTACATATACAAAATGCTTTGCAATAAGTCTCAAAACTTAGTTTAACTCCCCTTGAGAAAGGAGAAAAACTCTTTAAAAAAGGGGGGGGGTTAGGATAGGGGGATAGAGACAGAAGAGGAGGTTAAGAGATAAGGATCAAAGGAGACACCAAGCATAGGCTACAAATGAAACCCTGGGAGAGAGGAAGAGAGGTGGTATTGCACTTGCTTCTGTTTTCTTTTTTTTTTTTTTTTTTTTTTTTTCAAAATTTTTTAAAAAAAAAATATATATATATATATATATATATATATATATATATATATAAAATGTACATAAGGAAAGAAGCTGCCAGAAGTGTTACAAAATCCCATCTGCAGCTTAGACACTGACATGAAAAAAACAAAGGTCTGGAAAAGTGTCTGTTTAGAAAATTTTTTGTGGTATCGATTTTGAATATCAATATAAAAGGAAAACACCTCTTTTCTCTATTTAGGTTTCAGTGTGGTTTTTTTGTTTCTTCTTTTATTTATTTATTTATTTTCTTTCTTTCTTTCTTTTTTTTTTTTTAATGCAAAAGGAGCTAGAAGAGAGCATGAGGATGTTTGAGGTTCCAGAGCTGGAAGGCTCTGGAAAGTAGGATTTTGTACCTAAGACCCTGGTTAAAGTGCAGTGATGGTCTGGAGAGAGACAAAGCGCCCCTCTCTCCCCTCCTTAGCACCTGGTCTTGCCCTTCCAGTCTCTGCTCTCATGGGCACAGATATAGCCTCAGAGCATAGTCCTTCATGTTCCGGGAGGTTACAGGTGCCAGAGCTGACTGGGGGAGGGGATAGGGGCACCCTAAGGCTCTGATACCCCAGAAGGAACTATTCCTCATAAGGTGTCACCAAGTACAGAGCAGACACAGAAGAGGTGGTAGGGCGTAGGTCTAGCAGGAAGGAGTGCAATAACCAGAACAGTTCTGGAGAATCTCAGATATTTACCTCAGCTCTGCTGCCATCCTGAAACAAGGAGCCAGTACCCCGGTGTGCTGTTGAGAAGACCCTCCCCTGTTCGAGAGACCACTCTTTTCCAAGCTAACTCCCCTATCCTCTGCCCTTGGCAGCATTTGTTTATTGCTACATTGACAAAGAGGAACAATCACCCCACAATGTCCCTGCCTGCCAATTGGGTTCTCCTTGGAGAGACCAAGAAAAAGGAGGGAGAAGAGGAGAAAATTTTTTAGGGTCTCCTTTCCCATAAGAGGGTGAGGCAGACTCCTCCCAGAGCCCTTAAAAGCCCCAATCCCAGGGTCTGTTCCTTAGCCAACCCTTTACCATCCCCCCAAAGTATCCCTGATAGGGAGTGAGAAAAGTAGGAGGCAAAAGAGCCAATATGGAAAGGACGTGAAAAGAAAGATGGAAGTAAAAGGAAGTAAAGCGAAAAGGAGAAAGAGAGAGGACCAAGTGTTACAACTTGTGAGGTGCTGTGTTTGGTTTTTACTTTCTTTTTATTTCTTTAAACATAGAAAAACAGCCTTTGGTTTGAATATCAAGGAAGCAGAGAGTGAGATGGCTGTGGCCTTGGGCAGGGATCTCTTGTACAAAGAAAACTCCACTTCCAGTGAAGTTGTATCTCCTCCTGCCCCACTCACTAATCCTAGGCTACCCAAATAGCCAGGAGGAGAGTGCCCCCCCTCCTACCCTATGTCTGGGAGCTGAGTAGAGAAGGAGGCAGTAAGGGATGACCCCAGTCCAGTCATGCTCATCCTATTCTTCCTGGGACAAGGACAGAATGGGGTGAGGGGAATGTGCCCTTGCTCATCCTGGATTATTTTTGGTTATACTGAAAATTAGAAGAGAAAAAAGAAACACCCATTCTCTCCCTGCCACTGACCCTAAAATGGGGCCCAGGAGCCTGGGAATGAGACGGTGAATCCTGTTGGGGGTGAAGGAGAAGAAGGCAGCATGACTGAGGGTTGAGAATACCCCCTTGTCATCAGGCAGCAACCCACTAGTTTCTCATACAATGGGAACTGACAGAGACTCTGAGAGACTAGAAAGGTCGCTGGTGTGAAGAGGTTTGAGTGGTGGAGGAGAAAGAGAAGAATCTTGACCCACCCCCTTCCCATGCCCTGGCTCCCAGTTAGGCACCTGTGGCTCCCAATGTGTCAGAGACAGAGGGTTGCAGACCTAGCCTTGGCCCCTGAGAATATAAAATTGGGGCACTCCAAGGAGAGAAAAATGACCACTGAGTATACTGGCAGGTTCAGAAGACTAGAGCAATGTTGAGTTGTTTGAGGAGAGGGAAGAGATCTATCACATCCTAGAGGGAGATCCCAAATGTGGGCTTTGGGGAATTCATATTATTAGGGGAACATCAAGAAGACTCTCAGCCCCACAGTGCCTGGGGAGAATTTCTTCAGCCCCTCCTACTTCCAAATGAGAAAATTCTTCATTCATTCAAGAATAGTGCAAGCTGCCTAAGGTGAGGGCACAAGAGGTATGGAGTACCAGGTTTAAGGGTCCCAGAGAGGAGATATAATGCCACAGAGCTAAAGTTGGGCCAGAAGGAGGTTTCAGCATCGAAACTGAAGAAACAGATAATGTAAAGAGTGAGGACTTAGAGCAAGAAGAAGCTCAAGGTCTCTTAAAACTAAGAGGAGCTTCCTACTCCTGGTGCTGTTGGAGGGAGCTGGATCAAAGAGAAAAATTAGGCCTAAAGTGAAAGGGGCCATGGGAGGGTAGGGGGAGTGGCAAGTGACTTGTACAGGTAAAAGAAAAAAATGCAAAAGATAAAGGAAACTAATTATTTTAATAAATAACTCAGTGAGTAAGTATTATTTACTCACTGAGTAAGTAACTCAGGGGTGAGTTATTGAGGGTTAATTAGAGAAGAAGAAAAAAAGGGGAAACAAAAGCAAAAGACCTATTTCATCACAATGTTTAAACAAGTCAGAGTAGATGAGGAGAATAGGTGGGGAGGGGTCAGAGTCAGGGTCAGGTGTGAAGTCAGGTAGCCAGTGGTGGGGGCTACAAAACAAAACTCCTTGGGCTGTGGTGAGGACAGGGCTAGACACCTGTAGGTAGGACAGTGGAGTGGTGGACTGAGGGGAGGAGTGGAGGTCGCTAGCCCACCTTATGCTCTCCCCGGACAATGTGGGAAGAGAACTCGTACCGGTCCTGGCTGTGGTAACCACAGATGTTGCACTCAAAAGGGTCTCTGAAGCCATGGCAGCCCATGTGGATAGTGAACATGACATGGTCCAGGAAGAGGATGCGGCAGTGCTCACACTTGAAGGCCTTCACGGGCTCGCCACTCTCGCCCACCACCCGAAGCACTTCCTTGGAGGGGCCTGGGGTGCCCCGTGGTAAGCCCTCCTGTGGCTTGGGGTCCTCTTTGGCGTAGGCAGGACTGGGCCGGCCCACCACAATGGTGGGAGGTGGCTGGGTTGGGGGACCCTGAGGAAGGGATACCACCCCCCCAACCCGATCTTCATGGTTGCTCTCTGTATCTGTGGAGTCCTGGCAGCCATTGCTGGGGGATGCCCCAGGGTCAGTCAGGGGGCCTCGGGCCCGGTAGAGGAGGGGACCTCCATCGGCCAGGTCCTCGGGTCCCTCACCTGCTTCTCGAGATCCTGGAAGCTCCAGTCGACTGGGGAGGGGCTGCATTTGGGTATAGACAGAACTGATGACAGGCGTGAGTTCTGAGATGCAATTGGTAGGTGGAAGGCGGAGGGGTCGCAGATGCTCTGCCCCCACAAAGGCCAGAGAACCTCCAAAGCCAGGCTCCAGGCCATGGTGTGCTACCAACTCCACATCCTTCTCATAGCCACCCGAGTTCACATCATAGGGGAGGTCTGAGAGGCTGAAGCGCATCTGCTTTTCACCTGTGGAGAAGAAGCTCTCAGCAAAGCAGGGTCTGGAGAATTCCTAAGCTCCCCGGGGATTACTTCTCTGTTTCTTGCCCACGGGGCAAGATGTAATATTATTACCACCACTCATTTACTTCCCTCTGAGGTCAGGTCCTCTGTGGGGCTGCTCTAGGCTGTAATCTTAGAGAAGACTCAGTCCCAGCTCACTGATCTTTAATATTTCCTCCATTACTCTCAGCAATGCTCTGGATCCTTAGAGAGTCAATGACCAGGGCCAGGTGGGAGAATCATGTACTCATTTCCTTTTTCTGACACCAAGGGCTCTTAACCCACACAGACCGAAGGCCTTGCTATCCTTAAAAACCGTGAGAGCCCAAGGCCCCCTGGCCCCCTCCCCTCACAAGGTACGCACTCCCTCTTACTCCCCTCCCAATCTGGGGATTGACTCAGCACCAGAGGCCACCAGACCTCTTTTTCTTTTCCTCAGCCAAATCTCCAGACCCAGTTGGCCTAATGACTACTAAATCTTTGTTTTAGATGAGCTATGGCTTAAAGCTGATGTCTCCTCTCCAACTGGACTCTTACCTACAAACTTCTGAGGGGTAGAACGCTTGCGTTTGGTGAGGCTGTTGGCCAGACGATCAATGAAAGTTGGCCGTTCAGAGGATGAATGCAGCATGGAATCTGGCACCATCTCCAGGTCACGTATCTCATCACCTAGTGGGAGGAAGGTGGGGACAGAGTTGTAGCGGCTGAGCAGGAGTAGCACTGACCCAGCAACTTTTGCCTGGAAAACTGGATTTTGCTTACTTTTCCTTACCTAGAGCTCATCACAGCAACGTTTCCGATAATTTGAGGACAATTATGTACATTTGACCCTGATTTTATACTCCCTTCTGTTCACTCTCTCCCCTTAGACTGACTACATAAATCATATCTTTCCTTACCACTGGGTCTCCTTGTAACACCTACCACAGGGTTCTGCACCAACTGGAGTGCTTGGCAGATTTGCTGGTGTAAGTGTACCCTATTCTACTCATCCCTTGGTGGGGGAGGTGCTAGAAACACCCTTGTCCACTTCCCTATAGCCCTGCCTACAGCCCCACCTGGTTGGCCAGCCAGAGCTTGGGCTTCAGTGCTGAGACTCTGTAGGTAGTTGTGGCACCGCTCCTTGTGCTCCTCCAGGGTACTCTGCTGTTTGTAGCTCCGGCCACAGTAGTTGCACTTGTAGGGCTTGCCCACTGTGGGAGAGGAGACTATGGTGGAGGGAGGAGAAAAATGGCTTTAGAGTTACTTCTCCTGTGCCCTGGGTCCCCAAAATAATCCAGGAACAAATGGCATGGGGAGGAAGGGATGTGTTAAGTTGAATTCTGCTTGCCTTCTCTTCCCCAACTTCAGCTGCAGTCATGGACAGAGGATCCAAATTTGGAGAATAGGGACAATATGCAGCTATGGGAAGAAAGAGGGGATCCCAGGACATATAGTTTTGGACTGGTGGTGGGCGTCTTGATGACCAAGTTGCTGATCAAAAGAAAGGAGGACTCAGGACCTTTGTTGGAGATCATCCTTGGCAGGGAGGCTGGCCCCACCCCAGGGTATCAGAGTCTGGGGCCCAGGCTGTGGTTTAACCTTTCTATGGGCCAGGCAGGGGTAAGTACTGTTTATCAGACAAGGGGATTTTCTGCTCAAGAACTATCCGCTTTGGGTTGGGGGAAATTTGTGAGCTGGGGTACAGAAATGAGAAGCCTTAGATCTGCCAACTTGGGGAGGAGCAGTTTTCATCAACCTGTATTTGTGCCTTTACCTCCATCCCTAGCCTGGCCTTACTGCTTATTTCCTCTTTCTTTCTATTTCTCCACACTGAGATACCCAGAGATCCCCAGAAAAACCATCACTGATAAAGAAATTCTGAGAAGAGAAAAGGAATAAAAGAACAGAGAGGAAAATAAAAGGAAAAAGTCAAAGGAAGAGAATGTCAATTTTTTAAAAATAAAGATCTCATTTCTACTGAAAAAAAAAAAAGGGAAAATTGAGACTGACACTTCCTTTAAAGATAGCTCTTGAGATATTTGTGAGAGGAGAGAGAAAAGTGAAGAGAAACAAGGTATTGTGTATTTTATGTATCTTACTACTACTGAGCAGGAGACAGGAAATGGTATCTCCAGGGGACTGGTAATTACTACCCACCCCACACACATGCCTGGATCTTGAATCCAGCTCAAGGATCTTGACTGAATCAATCCGCTACCATTTTGCTCTTGTCCCTAATAATCTACAGAATTACATCCAAAATCTACCCACCTCACTTTACTGTTGATAAGAACTCTAGGGGCCAAACCATCCTTGTTCCAAACCAGCAGAGGTAGTCGCCCGTCTTCTGAGCAAAAGGAGCACCTATCTTTGGCATTGGACCTGGACTGGGTTGCAGCTCCACCACAGAAATAGCTATGTGACCAGCAACTTTTTTTCCCCCAGAGCTTCAGTTTCCTTGTCAGTAAAATGGAGATAATAACATCTACCTTGGAGGTGTTATGAGGATCACATGAAGAGACACAAGTTTTTGAAATGCTGTATAGATTTTAAAGCATGGATCAATGATGGTCTCTCCCTGTTTTTCCACATATATATCAAGAGATCCCAGCTCCAAGGTAAGAGAACCTGAAACAAGGTAGGTAGCTGGAGAAAGTAGAGGGTGGTGAGGTGATTGTTCTGTCCCATTAAATCCTGGCCCAGGAGAGTTTAAGAAAAGAGAAAAGTAGCAAGGAAAATTTTCAAAGACGGACTCTCTTCCCTTAATCCTGTCTTTTCACAATCTTAGGCTCCCTTCTTCCTGCCAGGTCAGCTCCTGGCCTCTTCACAAGTCCAAGCTAAAAGCTTAAAACTCAGTAAAATGCCTGAAAAGTGCTATCTGTTCAGCTGATTCAGACATATATTGATCATGGTCTTGGTTAAGCTGGAAAACCTTGTTAATACAGCTCCCTGGCACTTTTCCAAACACTGACCTCCAGGCAACTTCTTGACTTGCTTTTGCCTCTGGGAAGGTGACAACCTCTTAGGATGGGGGAGAGAAAGAGGATACTTTTTTCTTTTTGGAGGTCCTAGACTCACTTTCTTCCACAGCTTGGGAGGACCATGGATATTTTCAGGGAAACAGTAAGAAGTAAAGGAGAGTAGATTGCTTGCTTGAAACCTCTGGTGTTTGGGGGGAGGGGAGAACAGAATGAAGATGGTAGCAGGTGTGGGGCCTGGAACAGATGGGAGATGGGAGTGGGAGGAGGGGTTTCCCCTGGCACTCAGAAGTGTGTGTGGGGGGGTGGAGCACAGATGGCCCTGGCATCAGCATGAACTTTAAAAAACAAAAGTCAGGGAGGGTGACTGTTAAGAGCCAAGACCATTGCCCATGCTTCTTTTGCTCCATGTCACAGAGTGTGGCAGGTGTAAAAATCCCCATCAAAGAGTCCCCCAAATTCCCCATGGGGCCCTGTTGTCCAGGGGAGGGGTTAAAGAGGCAGGACCTTACCTGCTCTGTATGTGCTCTCCCCTCCTCAGGGTCAGACACTGTAACTCTCCAAATATGAGAAAAGTTGCTGAGCACTCTTTACTGGGTATACTGGAGCCCCACCTCCTCCCTCCCTCCTCTCCCTCTGGAAGGTCACTGACCGGAGTGCGTGCGGAGGTGGCCAGTGAGGGCATCACGCCGGCGGCAGGCATAGTTGCAAAAGGGGCATTTGAAGGGCTTCTCCCCAGAGTGCAGCTTGATGTGGCGCAGCAGGTTCCCCTTCTGGGTAAAGGAGGCACCACACTGGTTGCAGTGGAAGGGCCTCTCACCTGCAAGTGAAAGACCGGATCGCAGAAGACGGCATGAGAAACCTTGAAGGCTGAACATAGTCCCCCACTTTCTGCCCCACCCCACTCAAGGGATGGTGCTCAGAATGCATTTCTGAGGGGAAGGGCTGTGTTACACACACAAATCCTGCCTTGCAAATATCCTCGGGGACAGTCTTACCTTTGGAAGGCATGGATTAGAGAGGTATGTGGCAGAGCGAGAGAGGGGCATGAGGCCTGAAACACTGGGCCAAAAGACTGTTACCAAAAACTGAGCATCCATCTGCCCCAGAAGCCCAAAGCCTGGAAAAGCTGGGAAGAGACTTCTGTTTTCTATTTTCCTTTTTTATTATGAGATGAGAAGGCCCAAACAATACCCAGGAGCCCTACTCCTGTTGGACTAAAGTATTCTTCTGGAGGCCATAACACTTTCCCCTTCCCAATATCCTAAAATAGTTTTTTATCAACTTTTCTTTACAAAAACTGAGGAAAGTGTCAGAGAAGTACAGGTGAGAGGGGAATCTAAGTTCTACCCTCCCACCTCCACTTTTTATCAGCCAGAAAATGTGCTGGGAGAGACTCTTCCCTTTCCAATGTCACCCCACTTCCAGCATGGCATCCTCTAGCCCTCTTACTATCGCTGCCCCAGCACCATCTCTCAACCACACCCCAGAAGTTCCTCCCTGAGCCCCTCTGGCTTACTCACCAGTATGGCTGCGCTTGTGCACCATAAGCACATTGGGTCCAATACAGACCATGCCGCAGACATCACACTTGAGCTTGCCATTGGGCAGCCGGATGCCACCAGGGGAGTGAGGCTCTGGACCACTCCCATCACAGTAGCCCAGAGGCTCAGACAATGAGTCTTCCACAATCACGCTGTCGTCCTTTTCCAGGAGCCGCTCATCTGGCCCCAGCAGTCTGCTCGACTCCTCATCACTGTACATCTCCACCTTGATGGAGTTGGCTAGAGAGTAGAATGGGGTTTAAGACAGAGACAGGCAAAGAGAGGAACCTGTCTCCAGGCCAGAATGGCACTCCTGACGTCCACCAGGCTATCTCCAGGCCTTAGACATTTGGGCCTTAAAAGGGCCAATACCCTAGTATCCCAGGTGGGATATCAGATCCTGCTGGGAACTGAAACAACCCTGTCCTGAAACAACCCTATCCCACCCACTAGACAAATAGTCTTCAAGGGAAAAAAGTCAGGGTACAAAGGATATCTTCTGTCACTGGAAAGAGGTAGAGGCTAAGGGGAACCTTTCCCTCCGCTCACTTGGCTAGGCCCTGGGCAGGAAGCCAGCAAGTAACAGTGGCGGGAAAACAGTACTAGGGAGACTAAAAAGACAGCAGGCTATAGACACAGCAAACCTGGGAGACAGATTGGCTTATATTATCTTCTACCTCCAGAAGACTGAACCCCACTACCCAACTCCATAAAATTCCAGGGGGTGGTGAAGGAGGGAAGAGCCACTGAGGAAAAGGCTTTAGCTCTAGCTCTGACCTACATTCCTGGCTATTTCAACCATTTAGAGAATGTCACAGATCTGGGGCCAGCTGGGGAGGGGCAGTCATGGGGACCCTGTCTGGGCAGGAGAGTGGTGGTAGTTGTGGGGGGTCTTTCTAATCTCTATTTCCTGTATAGCTCCAGCTAATTACCATTTCTATCTACCTGTTTCTCCAAATCCAAGATTTCTCTTTGAAGCTTCTACCCTAATCCCACCTAGACCTCTTTTAATTCCATCCTAATCTGGCAGTGACCATCCCACTCTCCTTTCAGAAGCCAATAAAACCCTGGACACTGAGCTCCTCAGTGCTTTTAGAGACTCTGAGCAGGAAACCAGAGTGAGGCAATGATTGGGAAATGATTGCCAATGGAAGGTGAATCAAGGGCCAAAAGCAAATGGGGGCTGTTCATGCCAACAGCGGGTAGGGGGTTGGACTTACCACTGAGTGAACGGCTGGGAGAAGAGTGCTGGCTGTTGGGGGTGCTCACCGAGGGCCCCACTGGGGCCCCAAGGAACTCCTTCTCCAGAGATGAGTCCCCGCTACCTTGGGGAGAGAACAAGAAGCAGCTGAAGCTGAAGCTGGAGCTGGAACCATCTACTGTTGACTGCCTCATTTTTTAAAATGCAGGTAAATTCCACATTTATTTTGTAGCCACATACAAGGCAATGTTATATGCTGGGCGCCATACCTTATTCCCCTGCCTGCCTCGGTGCCCGGTGCTGACTTCTGTGAGCTCAGCGCCTGGGCCTTGCCCACCCTACCTTTATCTAGGTCTGAGGGGAAGAGCATCATTGCCTGACATCCACAGGAAGCAGGGCTGGGGCTGGGTGGGCCAGGGCAGAGAGGAAAATGGGGGCCTCAGGAGGGAGGCGGTTTGGGACAGAAATTCTTCCCTACTGTTCCTCTCCAAAGCCCCCAACACCAGGTTTGGGTTCTACAGAAAGGGCAGCTGGAATTGTCCCTGAATCTAACGATAATAGTAATGATAATGATAGCAGCTAACATTAGTTGAATATTTACTACCTGCCAGGCATTGTTTCATGCACTTTAAGTGAACTTTCTCATTAAATCTTCACAACAACCCTATGAAGTAGGTGCTAATATTATCTTAATTCTGCAGATGAGGAAACTGAGGCATAAAAGAGGTTATGTTACGCCTAAGGTCATGTAGCTGGTAGTGGTGGAACTAGTATCTGATTGCAGACATAAGTGACCATGTTCTTACCTACCACCTACACAACCATTTGGGAATCTCTGTCTTGAAAGGGAAAAGTTAGGCCCAATAAAACTTCTAAAGCCAGCAAAAATTTGACTACTCTAGAAAGCCTCCATCTGACCTGATTCTAGTCACACATTTACCTAGTAGTAATGTTCCCTTGACAATTACATAATCAGTTTATCCTCAATATATTTATTTTAATTTTTTGACAAATTGTTTTTTTAATGCTTTTTGAGAGTTTCTTGTATGTCTTTAAAAATCGATAACATACCTGAAGATATGAATCATGACTTTTAAAAAAATAAAATCCCTCCTCCCACATCTTCTGCATAAATATAGAGGTGAAAGAAAAACACATGTAAACACACACATATAAAGAGACATATATCACATATGTTGATGAACACGAAAAGAATATCCCTACTGATGTAAACATACCCACAGCTTTATGCATCATCTACTAACGTGAACATGCATGGAATGTGTACACACAGGCCTAAATATGGAAGAGAGAAAGAGAGAGAGAGAGAGAGAGAGAGAGAAACCCTAAAATCATCCTAAAGTCCACCTGATAGTACTTTACCCAGTTGCCCAGCTATGCACATACTTACTTTCACAAAATAAAGATTCCATTATAAAATGGTTGGAGTCTTGGGCCTGAGGCAAGAAATCCGGAACACACCCTCCTGAGGGATACCTCTCCAGCTTTGGTCAGTGGGAAGAAAACAACCACTCAGGACTTTGGGACCATTTCCCATTCACATCCTCTCCTAAAAGTCCCATTTCCCCCATTCTATCCTGTCAAAGCCTGAGGAAATTTGTTCATTATCCATAAACAAAGCCATATGGCTTGAAACTCAGTTTACTCAACTGGGGCTCCTTAGTTGAGCCATGAAATCTAAAAAAGTTGCCTGAAATCAGAACCACACACACACATCATGAAGCGAGTACCTCAGAGTTGTGGGCTAAGACTTGTACACTCAGACGCGTTTAAAAATATGCCCTTTCAACTAACTGTTGGGTTTACAAGGTTAGAAAGTCTGAAAAGAGTATCTTTTCATTACTTTTCAAACAGTAGTGCTGACTTGCCCTAAATCATTTGGTGCTAGTAATGGGGAAAGAACAGTGTTCTGGGTCCTGGAGCTGAGTTCTTGCCCCTAAAAGGATTAGTGAACTTGCTGGAAATCCATTGCTGGTCCTGGCCTATAGTAGGCTGATGTTGCCTCTTGGGGCCATGGGCTTGCAATCTAAGGAAAATATCCTTAAAGGGCTATTTTGGGACATAAAGGGGAAAATATACTTTGTGGCTCTCCCTTTTAAGGCCTGGAAATAGGAAGAGCAGGTGCCTCCAGAGTTACACTAGTAGTTCAGGAGGCTCTTTGATGCTGTTGCCCTCTCTAGGATAAAGGTAAGAGGGAAAACAGGCTCAAGTGTACTTTAATGGGACTGAAATAAATATGAATCAATTTCAAGGGTCAAAAAGTCTTTCTGGGGCTCCAGGGATTTTGAGTTCTAGTCAGAAGGTAAAGGGAACTAGAGTCAGATTTAGGAACTTCATCAGTTCCTCTCTCAGCCCCAGAAACACCAGTGAAGGAGTTCCAAATGCCTGGGTCTCCCAAGAATTCCCAGACTATCAGGTTGCTTTCCTGTCTCAGAGAAATTTTTTTGGTCAAAGTCATCATAGATTGGCCAAATCCCCAGAGAGCAAGGCGGCCAAATCACGAGGTTCACATCAGGGGCACTGGGAGGTAAGTAAAGGGCAGAAGGGCAGGAGGGAGAGGAAAGAACTAGGGAAAAATCCCACAAGCTAAATGTGTTTCACATGTTGAAGGATATTAGCCCTCAGCTCTAGCGGTCTTTCCTCGAGCCTTTCGATCCTTTCAAAGAGTGGCTACTTGTAGGGAATAGCCAGGAGGTTAGAGAAAGCCCTGAACTGCCACACTTCTCTGCAAGGGACCTCACCATAATTGCTTTCCCTTTCTTGGCCATGGGTTCTAGGATGGCATGATGCTAGCCTGCTAGCTGGAAACAGTGGCTACAGGAGCAAAGAAAGACATCCATCCCCAGCTCTATTGTGGGGAGGAGGCTGAGGCCCCTCAGGTTTCTGCTCCAGGCTGAGCATCTGCTGCCAAGGCTCCTCTTCCCTACCTTGGTTCTCTCTACTCCCCATGCCCACCCAGGCCTGTCTCAGCATTTCACCCCAGGCAGCTCTACCTCTGTCCCCAAGGCCTAATCAAGATGTCACCACCAGCTCCCACTGTCCAAGTCACTGTCTTTGCTTAGCAACGCCAAACACCTTTCCCATCCTCCACAAGTGTAAGGAGGAACGCCCCCTCCCCCGCTACACACACACACTCACACAGCCCCCATCCTCTCCCTCTCCTCAGGCTTGGGAGTTGTTACTGAATTGGCTCCCTAGCCCCAGCACCCCCCTTCCCCCCTCCACTAGCCACCTTCTGCCTGAACTTACATTATCCTTCCCTTGCTGGTGAGACCCTGGGGTGCAAGCGCGGCCGCCGCCTTGGAAACGGCGAGGGAGTGCGGGTGGTGTGTGCATGTCTGCGTCTCGGTGGCAGGCAGGGGTGAGCCCAGCCACTCACCTTCCAGGAAGCGTAGATTCCTGGAAGTGAGGGGAACCGCCGTCATTTCGCAGGCAGCAGCAGCGGCACGGTGAGCAGGGGCCCACGGCTGCAGCCAGCAAGGAGAGCTCAGCCCAGGGTGTATGTGTGAGTGAGTGTGTGTGTGTGTGAGTGTGTTTAAGAGAGAGAGCGCGCGGCGCTTGGATGTGCTTGGGGAGGGGGCTGGAGAGACTGTATATGTGTGTCTGGGTGGGGGGAGATGCTAGGCTACAGCATCCCTTTCCCAAGCCAGAGAAGGGGGGGTTGGGGAGTGTGCACAGGGAGGGGGAGGCGGATGCCGTTGCCCTCGTGCCCAGCAGACAAAGAGGAACTGCACAACAAATGCCTGAGAGAGGCAAGAGTGTGTGCAGAAGAGAGAGAGAGATGGATGGGCCTGCGGGGTGGGAGGGAGAAAGGGCGGGGCCCCCAGGGAAGGCCCAATCCTCTGCCAGCTAGGGAAGCCAAGGCCCCAGAGGTCATGGGACCCAGGACACGGGGAAGCTCAAGGCTCTCCGGCAGGGCAGAAAGCCCCACCCCCACCAAAACTCAGGCACTTATATTCCCTCCTTCCCTCCTCCTCCAGTAGGGAGGTCCCTCTCTATACCTGGGGACTGAGGGCCCCTCCTTCCCAGCATAGTCTGGTCTCAGGCTTGTGTTGCTCTGTGGCCCAAAGCCCTTTCCGATTCCAGGTAAAACACTTAGCCTCCCCACCTCCTTTCCTCCGGGGCCCCAGGGACCCCAGCAGCCATCAGCCCTGGATGAATCTGCCCTCTATCAGGACAAGGCCTCTGTTCCCTTCTCTTCCAGAGGAGCCGCTCACTGACGTCCTGATGTCTGACCTACTTTGGAAGACTAGATATTCTAATTCCAAGAATTTGGGGGTGGGAGGAGCCGTGAAACTTTGGGCTGTCTAGTCCTGGATCCCTTTCTACTAGGTTCCCTTAAACATTTCACAGTCCCAGAAAATGGGGAAGGACTACACAGTTGCATGAGCGGGGTTTGAGCAACTCAGTTTCCATTGAAAGACAGGGAATCGGGGTGGGGAGAGAATCTATACGGTAAATTAATGCCCACCCCTCCCCCAGGAATGATCTGTACCTTTAGAAGGGGTAGCAGGGAGAAAACTCAGACTTTCTGAATCAGATTTGGTAAGGAGAGAAACTCTCTTTGCAGAACAGGAGAGACCCTCTTGGTTAAGTGGCCAGGCTAGGGAAGGCTACCTGGCTTGGAGGCAGCAGAGCTGTGATGACCTCTGAAGGGTCCGTTAGAAGGTGGTGGACTGCAGACTTTCCCCCTGCTTCCATAGCAGCCCACGAGAGATGGGTCAGTGATGGACTCTCAGAAGTCCCTCAAGTGGACTGTCTCAGCCACTCCCAGTCCTGCAGGGGTTACTTTTCAGAGCTAATGTTAGCCCTACCTTGACTTCCCTTTTCCCTCTCTAATTTAGCTGCTGACATCTAGAATTCTCAAAGCCCAGGTGAAGGGTTTCTGGCCTCCACCTTCATTCAAAAGCTACCCTGAGCAGAGACCTGTTCTTATCTAGAAAACATATGCCATCCTGCTTTGAAAAGCAGGGAAAGCTTGGTTTCATAGCACAGTGAAGCAATACTCTCAGAAGCTTTCCTCTAGTATCCATCATTCTTCAGAAATACAACTGAAAAAAGGCCCATGGGATATATTTTCCAGCCACCCTCCTAGTTTCTCATTTGTCTGCCTTAGGGCAGGGACTAGTTTTATCCATTTGTGTGTTCCCAGCACTAAAGCAGGGTTCTCAGTGTAGCTGTTGCTCAATAGTGGTTTCCTGAAGGACCAGAGACCCCAGGCTTAACTGAGCAGGAGGCAGATTCCTCAGAAGAACCATGATTTTAATTCCAATAAAATTTCTTTCGGTTCAGTCAGTCCACCTGATGATCCCTGTCACTGTTGGGCAAGTGCCAGGTATCAGATACCTTTACCCATTCCAAGCCCTTCCCTCCTTAAATGAGAGTCAGGTTCAATATCTTACCTTACAGTACCTCAGCATTGCCAGTGACTCTCACCTGTGTGTCTGACCCATCTTGCTGTCTCCCTTAGCTCATGCTAATAATTGCTCCATCATTTCCATTTTAAAGTAAAATATGAAGCTATACATAATTTCCACAGTGGTGCTTAGATTTCTGATGGGGAAACTCATCACATCAAAACCCAATACTGGTTTCTCTTACCTCTAAATCACTTACTGCCCTGACATTCTAATGGTCCCAAAATGTTTCTTTCCAGCCCATAGACAAACTCTGTCTGAAGCCCTTTTCCTACATCCTCAGAGAGGAAGCCAAATAAATTTCTTAATTTCTCTTCACCTTGTTAAATTTTGAGAGGCTCCTGATTACTTTCACATCTCTAAAAGCAATTCAGTCTGTAAGCAAAGCTCTCTTTTGCCTTAAAGTATCTGGCAGGTATGAAAAGCTATAACATGTTAAGATTGTGGAGAAGGATTGGGGGAATGAGAATTGGGCTCTATATCCCTACTTCAAAGGCTGTAAACTTGGTGGTGCACTGGCTGAATTCACCCACAGATAAGTTTGGCTTGCCCTATGGCGCATTTAAAAAATATATCAAGTCATTATTTTAAAACAAGGAAATTTCATATAAAAATCTGGGTTTCTGATTTCTCTTGAAAAATGGGAAGTTTGGGCTGCACTGGCTACACATTAAGACAGAAGCTGAACAGCTGCACACGACACTTCAGGTGGGACGTGTGCTGTCCAGTTCATGAAGGTCCCCACCGTTCTTTTCTGCTAATCACCCTAACCCATTCACTCACTCACATATCCATGTGGCCCCTGCAGGCCTTTGAGGTCTGAAACCCTGTTCTACCATCTACCTGGAGACACTTTCATTTTTGGCTGGTGACCTCAGAGCACAGGAGAAGAAACACTTCTTCCATCTCTTTGCTTCAAAGCATTCCTCTTGCTAATGGTCTCCACTCATATTCCCCTCCTGTTCCCTTCCCCTTCCCCTATCCAGCAAGAAGTCTGGGGAGGAGATTCATGATTTAGGGAATGTAAAATCACAAAAATAAGTGTGCACTACCAAGCATGAGTGTCAGTTCTGTGACAAGGGCATTCAGAGGACCTGTGTCTAGGCTGAAGACTCCCTGCCCTATTCCACAGGAGAGTGTCTGCTTCTAGCCCCTTACAACTGAAGACATGAGAGGGCATACCAGACATATAGGAGCGGCCATTGCAGTCTTCTATGTCCATCTTAAAGAGATTTTGCTGGAAGAGAAAACAGTTGCTATTAGAAGCCACATGTAGGAAGGTGGGGGAGAGGGTGGGGGTGCGGGGAGTGGGGGATCTTCTTACTGGTGAGTTAGCAAGAAACTAGAGGATCATTTAAGCTTGATCTGAGACTGTCCTAAAGAAGAAAAGCTTCATACCTTGTCCTGGTAAGAAAGACCATGGTTTACAAACCCCCCAAGTTTTCTTCCAACCCACAACTTCTGCAGGCTTCCCCAGCATCTGGGGTGCAAACACTTTTTCCAGAGGTCCTGGTTGCATTCTGTATGTGTGTGCGTGTTTAGCATTGTGTCATGAGAGCCAATTCTCTTCCTGAAGGTGGAGCTAATGCTACATGCTACAGCTCAGTCCTCAGGAGGCAAAGAAACAGCCCCCATTGAAGCTTTCTAGGCCTCTGTTAAGGCTGGGGATGGGGGTGGGGGGAAGAGGGGCTAGTGATAAGAGGATGAAGCAGGATATAGTCATTCAGGGAATTCTTTTTTGGGTGTGTGTTGGGAGAGGGAAAGTGACAGGAAAATAGAAGATGGGGGAGAGCAGCCTACCTCAGGATTCAGTGATGAGTCCTCATGAAGGTGAGATAAATCAAACCTTTAAGTGCCCCCCTCCCTATCAATTACTTTGCTGTATTTTTTTTTTTAAAGGGTAGGGGTGAGTCTGAATTTAAAACAGGTTAGTTTATTTGAGGAAAGGCAAACAGTAATTGGGGTAGAGTATTAAACAGTCAGGAACTGAGAACAATTAAAAGTGATAATTTGTTGCAATGAATTATCTCCTTAAGAGCCTGTGGGAGGAGGAAAACCATCTATTTGGTGGAAATTTATATACATCCAAAATTACTTTCACCATTAATCTAATGAAAAATAAATACCCCAGAGGCAGATTTCAGGGAGCAAGAGTGGCGCAAGGGAACAATCTGAGCTGCCACTGGAATTCTTGGTCTCTTTGAAGGCTCTCACTGAGGCAGATGGATGAAAATTTGGTCTGCTTGCAGTTCTGTATTGAGAGAGAGGAGCCAGGGATGGGGGGTAGAGATGATGGGGGAGAGCTGAGGGGAGGACCGGGGGAAGTATCAATTTCCCTCTAATTCTTGTCTGGTACTGAGAGATCTCATACGCCTTTTTTAAAAAGCTCATGAAACCTGGCTTTCCTTCAGTTTGCAAAGCAACTCTCTCTTAAATTTAATCAGAGACTCCTAGTCTCAACCCCATTTCCCTAGGAAGCCCAGGTGTGGGGAAACTTTTTTTTCTGTTTATTTTCAACTCCTCTTTTCCTGACATCCTCCCTGTAATGGACTGAGCTTTGGGACCAGCCTGCTAGGCCAAGCACAATAATAAGTAGTTCCTTGAACATTCCCTCAGGGGCAATGATTAGAAGAGCCCAAGTTCACAGAGCTGTGGCTAGAGAACTCACACCCTCTGGAACTGGCCACAAAACTTTGAAGTGGTCAGATATCTGAAGATTAGGAAGGGCAGTTCAGTACTCAAGGGGCCCCTTTCACTTCCAAATCATTAGCCCCGTAACTGCCCTTTGAGATTTTTCAAAACTACAGCAAAGCTCAAAGGGCCACAAACATGACTTCTTTTATACACACATGCAGGAGAGGCAAGATTGAGCAGAATTTCCCTCATTTTCTACTGGGAGAAACTGAGGCTCAGAGCAGTTAACTTGTCCCAGGGCTCATGGTGAGACTGGAACAAGAACAAGAATAAGAACACAAGTTTCCTGCCTGTCTGAGGTATACTCTTTCTGTAAATCATATTGTTTCATTTCCAAAGCCAGGGTACTCAAAGCCTTCATAGAAAGCTTTTCCCTGGTTCTAACATCAATTAAGGCATCTTTTCGTTTGGTGTGATCCTCGTGACAGTGGAGCCTGTTACTTCAAAAGGAAGAACAGTTGAGCTGACTCAACAGGGAGAAACATGCTAATGTAATTTTGTGTGTGTGTGAGAGAGAGAGAGTGTGTGTATGAATGTGAGCCAGGGACTAGACAAGCACTAGGTGGGCAGAGCTGTTGAAGCATAACATTCAGCTAGCAGAGGCTCAGGAAGTGCATCTCATTCTTGGCTCCTGCCCAAACAACACCAAAAAGATTTCCAGAAGGATCTGAAGGAGTTGTTTTCTGATTTGGACTTTGTTCCAAGCAGTAAACTGAGCTCTCCTGTTTCTTAATTGCTCCTAACAGGTGCTCTGTGACACATCTTGGGCACAATCAGTCTTTAGCTGCCTCCAACTGGTCTAAATGCCAAATTGGTGACCCTGGAAGCAATAAGGGATTGAGACTCTGATGTTCCCAATCCTTGCATCCTGAGTGCCAGGAACAAATCAGTAGATGTACTCTACACTTTGCTCAAGTCCAGGCCACACATCTCTCCCAACCTTCTTGCTCTTTCCTCCTCACTGCAAAGTACCTCCTCCCTTCCATGACCAGGCAGGCAGATTTTAGTGTCATCTTAGAAAAACCGGCCAAATAGGCAGTGCTAATTGGAGAGACTAACCTCGGGGAGAGGAGGTATAAGGAGAGAGAAGTTAGTTACTTGAGACAGGTTTGGCTCAAAGATTTTGGAAGAAAACTAGCTTTACTGCAATATAAATGGCATTCAGTGATGAAGGTGGGCACATATGTACTATAAATTCTGCTCAGTGAGCTGAAGACAAAGCAACCAGAAATAGTCTCCCAATTCGAAAGGAAGTATCTCTGTGAAGAGGGAGGAAAGGTTAGTCATTGTAACCTCTGGGGAAAAAAAGATTTTCTTCCCTGTTCTTTTGAATCTACTTGGCAACATAATAAGAGTCCTCCAGGCCTCTGGCTTCCTCTCACCAATACAACATCACATATGAACAGGAATGAGCAGGAATAGGTATCCCTTCTAGACAGGAGATTTTCCACCAGATCCCTGACAGGCAGTGGGTGAGGACCAACCCAGGGCCTGATTTCCAAGGGTAAGTCAGGCATCAGCTACCATCCTCTTCCACAAAAGAATTCCCACAGCTCTACCCATTAGTGACAAAAATGACAGAAAGTCAACTTTTCTCTACAGAGTGGCTCTGAAAGTTTGAATAAGATGGACACTACAAATAATTAAAGCTGTTCAGATCTTCCAGAGAATCTCGCTTGAACCAGGGACATGCCTAAATTGGAATTTAAGACACACTCAGTGTGGCCTAGTGGATAGAAGAGTGGAGAAGAGAATACTATAAGGGAAAGAGGGCAGAGGAAGAGAGTGGCAACGATCCATGCTGTCCTTTGGATTATTATTCCCAAACTGCAAGAAGGAGAGATGAGAAATTTTGCTCTTTTGAGACCTGGGTTCTGAGAGTGAAGCCCAGGGATCAACAAGACAGATCACCTGCTGCACGTGGTGTGTAAGTAGTTCAGGTATTACAAGTAGAACAAACCACAGCATCATCCCTCTCCTGTATCTGCCTCCTTGAACTGAATGAAATCTGAGCAAAACCATGTTGGACTCACTAAGCTAGCTCTGCACTCTATTAGGGCTTTTCATAATGGGGAGGGGGAAGGGGTAAAGGGATGAGAAGAGAGGTGGAAGTAGGCCTTGTTTGCAACCTGGTTACAGGCCCCTTTCCAGGAATCAGCAATTTTCATCTCTGAAATGATCTTTAGGGCAACCTAATGCCATCTGAAGGAAACCCACAAACCTTTTCTCATGTGTCTGTTTTTACAGCTGAAAAATCTAATTTTTTTTTTTTTTTTTTTTTTTTTTTTTTTACCAGGAGGTCCCGGGGATCGAACCCGGGTCCCTCCATATGGGAGATGGATGCCCAACCAGTTAAGCCACATCCGACCCCATATGAAGATATTTTTTTTTCTTTTCTTTTTTTTTTTTTTACCGGGAGGTACCGGGGATCGAACCCCGGTCTCTCCATATGGTAGACGGACGCCGAACCTCTTGAGCCACATCCGTTTCCCTTGCTGAAAAATCTGACTCATTTTTTTACCAGGCTGTAGATGGTGACCTTCTGTCTACATGCAACACAGACGAAAACAGCTCAGCTTCATTATCCAAGTGCTTGGGGGGCAGTGCAGAGGGAAGGAATTTCCAGGTCATCCTAGGAAAAGCCAGTCTCTAAAATAAGAAGGGGTAAGAGCTAGAAAGACCGCAGCATCTGGGCAGTAGGAAAATGGCACCTCGTTCTCTCTTTTTGGATCTCAGATGGATGCATCTTTTCTCTTGTTCTTTGTGCTTACCTGTCTTCCCATGCAGAATGCCGAAAAAAGAGAAGGCTAAAGTTTATGGGTGGGAGGAGAAACAATCCTTTCCCTCCCATCTCCCATTTCAGGACTTATGGAACTGAGGAAAGAGGCAAACCAAACACTTTAAGTCACAAGGTGTGATGGACATGAGATGATACTTGCTGGTTTTTTTGTTATACCCTTGGGTATACAAGCCCTGTATTTATAGAAAGGCCCCACAAAGACACTGATGTTCAGTTGTATAATTGGGTAGGGGTAGCAAAAGTAGACTAGGGGAGTTCAATTTGAGTTTTATAATAATCAGTTTTGAAGTCAATGATGCCCCGCACCAGGTTAGCTCTCTCAAGTGAAGTATGAAATTACATTACATGGAAGTCTCAATGAACTGATTGGGGTAAGGGGCAAAAGGTGAAAGAGGCAGAAACAATTACCTTTGGTGGCAGTCCTAGCCAGAAGTCTCTAATGCATGCTGATCAATATTGCTCACTGTTGTTTAGGCCAGAAAAGATTTTTTCAGGCTCCTGTGCTAATACATACATATATATATATACATACATATATTGCTCTGACAATCAAATTTGGTAAGCCTCTCTCATGTGAAGGGCCTGGGACAGGGGTGCTCCAGCACCTGGGGGATCTTGGAACTGGAATGGAGTTGAGAGATGATCTCCAATCTCTGGTTTTTAACAGAGGTCACCCATCCAATGAGCAATAGAAGTAGGACAATTAGAGCCCAGGTTACCAGTCTGGGTTCTTTCCACTGAAGTACAAAGTTAAATCTTGCCCCAGCTGGAAGGTTTGGGGCCACCCTCCTTTCCTCCTATTTTGGGTGATGAAATGAACAGGTCTGGTGCCTGCTTCTTGGTGACGTAAATCCTTGAACTGGAATATAAGGTTTATGGATGGAAAAGAAACAATCCCCTCCATCTCCTGACTCTTCAGGGATTATGGGCCTGAGGGAAATGCCAAACTAGACACTAAGTCTTTTTAAGGTAGATACAGGGCTCCTTGGCTCAAGGACTATTCTAGCATATGTACTCCAGCAGAGCCCACAAGGTGAATGCTATCTCCAGGGGACCAGTTCATTCATATCAGTGCTACCCTTTCTTAGATTCTTTTTTCTGATAAACCTTGAACCTGTCTCTCTGTTCCAATACAGAGTCCACAACTGTTCTGAGACAAGGAGGCAAATCAGACTCAGTCTGGAGTTCAGCGCTTTCTTCAGCAATAAAGAAACGGAGCTCTTCTACCTCTCGCACTGTCCACTCCCACAGGACCCATGCTCTTATTCCTTCAGAGTGAAATGAGGCAAGAAATTCTGTCCAACAATAACTTATTTTTTTCCTTGGCTAGTGTGTGTTTGTGCTGGGGGGAGAAGGATGGCCAATTTGGGAGAAAACAATTCTTTTGTGGGTGTCTGGGGTGGGGTAATGTTCCTCCTGTGCTGGAAAGCACAAGTTGCAGATTTCAAACCAAGGGAAAATAAAGAAGAAACTTTCAGTGGCATTTTTATTGGAAAAAAATTCAGGACTTATTTCTGAAACATGCCTTCCCTTTTTTTCTTCTGAGAAGAAGGAGATTTCCCCAAAGCTACAACTGACCTAACTGCACTCAGTGGGTGACAGAGACACATCTACTGACTAGGACAAGATATAATTCTGGAGCTGTCCTGAGGCCCAGCCTAGAAGCTCCAGTGAGACCTCTCCTATTTCCCACTGGTAAAGCTATTTTTTTTTTAAGACTTAAATTTTTTATCTCAGGAGCCTCTTACTGGCTCTTCTCATGACCCAAAGGATTGTCTGGATCCTCAGGCTTTAGGCTCTTAGTGGGAAGGGCTAAAGTCCTCCTAACACCACAAAGCAAGATTCTATGAGGGGGGCATATGGGAATCCCTATATTTTTTATGTAACATTTATGTAATCTAAGTATCTCAAAAAAAAAAAAAAAAAAAAAAAAAATTCTATGAGGGAAAGCCCATAGGGAGGTGAGGGATTACCAGTTGGACATTTCACATAACACCTATCAAACAAGATACCAACTCTCAAGGATTGTGTGAATTGGACTTTTATCTGACTTTGTCTTTGGAATCTGAATTATCTTAAGTGAAAATATTCTAGGGAGACATCTGTTTTTCATACTTGTAAGAATATGAACATGTACCTTCACACAGCACAAAGTGAGCAAGAACAGTAGGGGGAAGATAGCCAGGCCTTAATGGTCATCTTCTTGGCCATGATGATGGAAATCTTGAGGTGTTGGAAACATACAAAACCCACCATGGATGCTTTGAAGGCTTAGGCTGGGGAGAGGGGTATAGTAGTAGCTTCTAGACATGCAGATGGGGATCAGTAGGAGTCACAATGGTAGCTAGTTTTGCTTATGAGAAGGGGTTGAGGTGAAGGAATGTATGCAGAGCTTGACACAAAGTGGTTGGTAATGCATCAACTCTTTCTGGAAGCAGAATTGGTGAATTATTGACCTTGGAAGGGGGAATGGGGTATCTTATTTCCTAAATGTCCATGTTCCATTAAACATTCTGCTGTTCCCAGACAGGACCAGTCACAATTTTAAAAAACATAGTAACCAAAAGAAAATCTAAAGTGAGAATCTACAACTTTCACAGATGGGGGAAGAAAATAACTGGGGATGGGGCTGTGAGAAGGTACACGGAGAGCTGCTTTAGTATTCAAGAAGAGAGCAGCAGGCTTCTCAGTTCAGTCCCCTCCAGGCTTTCCTGTTATATTTCTTTCTTAGGGCCCATATCTAGTGAATCTCTTCCTTCCCAGCCTTGCTTCCCAGGTTCCCTAGACTTCTTACATAGTATCCACACAGCACTTTTCACTCCACCCTAAGTTTCTTCTATATACCACATGATTTTCCCATTCTAATTCCCTCCCAGATCTTCCCACCTAGGCCCTTGTCTTTCTCGCCAACCTTCTCCAATTAACTTCCCGGGGTCACTCGCTTTTTTGCCAGGGACTCTCTCTGCTTCTTTCCTCGCTTTGTCCCTCTGTTCTCCTCCAGCCATACCCTACGTAGGTGCTTCAAGCACGCCAGCCCCTCCCTGCCTTTCTTCAGACCTCTGCCCTGACCTGTCTCCCGCCTTTTTAGGACCTACCCCGGTCCCGGCCGCTTCCTCCTCCTCTAGCGGCCTCGCGCCAAACACCCCCAGGCAAGCTTCCTCCCACCTCCAACCCCAGGGAATCCTACAACCTCTTCCCGGCCGCCCCCCACCCATCTCCCCTGGTTTCTAGCCCTCGCCCCTCAGGCCCCGCCCCCGGTCGCAGAGGCCCCGCCCCCGCGCTTCGCCCAAGCCCCGCCCCTCACTCACCTGAGGCGGCTCCGCGCGCGCGCAGGCTGGGGGGGTGGGGAAGAGGGGACGGTATTGGGGAAGAGGGGGGCGGGGCGGCGGGGTTCCCCCACTCTGGCCCAGGCGGCTCAGTGCGGGGGGAGTGGGGTCACTGAGGCGGCGGCAACTGGGCCGGAGCCGGCACCCATACGCTCAGCGGCGGCGGCTCCATCTCCATCAGCGGCTTCACCTGAGGAGGGACCGGCCCCCCCCCCCCAAAGGCCCCCCCCATCACTGCCGTCCCCCCTCCCCCGAACAACTTCCGGCCCCACTACCAGGCGACAGGCGACAAGGCCGAACACCGAGCGCCCCAAGCCAGGGAGACTGCAGGAGAAAGGGAGAGGAGCCAGGGGAGAGTAGCTGAGCGTCGAAAGATTCAAGTCCGAAAGGCACTGTCGCTTGTGGAGCATAACTCAAATGACTACCGCTTCATCTGCATCTAATCTGCAAACTGGGCGCACATTGGATGTCCCACCTGCCCTGGCAAGTCAGCTCCTGGTGCCAAGTTTTGCACCTGCCTCTTGAAGGACAACATTCGTTTTAACCTCAGCCAAAGTGCGTAGGAATTGGGGGGTGGGGGTGGATGAAGGTACCAAATGTTTTACCCCCTTTCTCCTGGTATCCGGAGGTCAGTCAGTCACCTTGGCGGCGCTGCAGATGCCGAGAGACCTCAGTGAAGGACGTCCCACTCACTCGTTGACACCTCACACCGCCCTTTTGTTCTGGACTAGTCTCACTACACATCCCTGTACCAGTGCAGCCTCCCTCCTGCAACACGCTCATTCCCCTGTCCCAGGAGGCTCCAGAGTCATAATCTTAAACACTTTATTGATACATTAAGAAAAGTAGAACTATAAAGGGAGACCGTTGAGCTCCTCTCCTCACAGCCCCCAGCAACCCAGAGAGGAAGTAGAAAGTAGCACATTACCTTTTTTTTCTTTTTTTCCCCAAGCATAACCCCACACATTCTCAAAAAAAAAAAAAAAACGAAGAAAAAAAGCAAATTAAGGCCTTGGAGGTGATAGGCATGGAGTAAAGGTGGAGTAGGAAAAGTAAATAGTGCTGTCTCCAAAATTACTTTTCTCACTTCTAGGCCCCTGCTCCAACAGCTTTCACCTCCAACAGGGTCAGAGGTCAGGAAGGGTATATAACATAGTATCAAAGGAGGGAGACTGCCTGTGTGGAATTGTAATGTGTTTACCTGTGTATGGCTCAGGAAGGCACAGAATCAAGATTGTGATCCAAGAAGTATAAAGAAAATGGGAAAATTTTTCCTGTGGCAATGAGTCTGGAAAGGGGTTGAGAAGGTATTCTGGGGTGTAGATGGCTCCATTCCACAGTCTCATGGGGCAACATGAACGTGGATGCGGTGCCAAGCATTGCTGAGCACACCTCGTAGGTTCCAGATTGGGGCCACAGTGTCCGGCTGCACATTGTAGCTATCATCCACAGCTTTACAAACAATGTTCAATTCCTTTTGCCCAGGAGGCACAGGGGCTTGCAACTCCCATAGCCGCCAGGCCCAGGCCTTCTTGGGGCGCTGTTCTTCTCCATCCAGCTTAGCTACCTGCCAGGTTAGGCCCCCATCCAGAGACACATCCACACGGATCACAGCCCTGCCACCACCACTCCATGCATAGCCCTTCACAGTCACCACCCCGGACTCCACCATTGCCCCATCCCGGGGCTCTGTGATGGCTGACTGAACAGGAAGTTCCTGAATTGATGGAGCTGAGTCAAAATCTACAGTGTCCCAGTCCACAGAGGGAGAGAAGCCTTTGTAATCCCGCCGCTGCCAGTGGCTATAACTTTCCTCTGACTCCACACTTATTTTGCCCAGCCATTTCACATGGCGGGCACCCACCACACCAGGAACCACCACCCGCACAGGGAAGCCATGGTCCCGAGGCAGAGGCTCCCCATTCATCTCATATGCCAACAGGACCTCAGCTTCAGGATCCATGGCCCGAGCCAAAGGGATGGATGCTCCGTAGGCAGTCCCAGTGGGGTCTGAATCCAGTCCCTCAAAGCAGACATGGGCCTCAGTTTCACAAAGGCAGTGACCAGCCCGGGCTAACACATCACAGAGCCGTGCCCCAGCCCAGTGTGCAGTGCTGATGGCCCCTGTCTTCCACTCCAGACCTTTTACTGTTTTGACTTGATTCATCTCAGAGCGCCGGTTGCCCGCACATTGCAGAGTGACTGTGATCTCATGCTTGGGGAACTGGCACAAATCATCCAGGGACAGGGACAGAGACTGACCCCCAGATGGCCCTGCTACATGCAGGCGATAGGTGTCTGGGTCCAGGTTGGGTACAGGCAGATGGTTCCGAGTAAAGAAGATAGGGGTGGGTGTGATGTAGTTTTCTGTAAGCAGCTCAGGAGGGGGCTCTGCATTAAAGGGGCGCTGGCTATTGACCTGCAGGGCCAGGTGACGTGGAGGATCATCAGCATAAGGGTCAGAGGTCTCCAACATTGGGGGTGCCTTGTCTTCAGGGCTCAGTTCCCCGATCTTGTACTGAGCCAGTATTTCATGCACATGGGGCTGGCTATGAACAGCATAGAGGGCCCAGAAGGGTTCTAGAGGACCCCCGGCGGCTAGCATCAGCTTTGATGGCCCCCCAGGGTGTAGGCCCACAAATTCTGTTACATCAAAGACCTCCCTGCCAAAAGTTACCCAGATCCCAGTCTCAGGGCTGTGGTGGGAACTCACTTCCTCCTTTGTGTATAGGCGTGGTGACTCCTGATCAGCCTGCAGGCCAGAGAGGGGTGAGGCAGATGTAACAACAAACAATTAAGAAGAAATCATCTAGCTCACCCTGAGGCAACCCACAGAGCCTTGGCTATTGGGAAGATTCCATATCTATTGTGCATGAAGACAGTGTCACTGTGGGCTGCCTGGGGAGCTTGCTAGGACCCTTTCTTTTGACAATGAAGACGCTTCCCCACTTACCCTGCACCAACGGTCGTGATAGGCCAATACTGCACCAAGGCCCACCAGGGTCCCCATGAGGCCCCAGCCCTGAGTGCTGGAGTTATCACCAGAAAATGTGTGGCTGGGGTGCTGGGGCTGGAATGAATCATCTGTAGAGCAGGCCCGAATGCAGAGCCTTGAAGGGGTCAACCTGAGTCTGGAAGAGAGAGAGGTCTTCTTAGAAGCACACTTCCTCGGGTGATATGAAAAAGCTAGAGAAGGCTGGGGTCTACCTCTCCCTGGTTGGCTACTTGTTCCCTCAGCTGGGACTTAGTTACTCCAGAGATGAGTAGAACAAGTGGGATCTGGCTTTCCCTTTCCTCCCTCATCACCCTTTCATCTGTTAAAAGCAATACATTCACAGCATAAAGATACTGGGCACGGGAGTTATGGGTTAGGAGGCCCCTCCTGGGATTGGATGGCCTACCTGTAGGCTGGTCGAAGCCCCAGAACCATAGCTCTGTGCATCAGCAGCATTGTGGCAGATCTGTGGGAAGAAGATTCTGGGATCAAGATGGGAGAGTTCTGGGAGGGGATATTATGGAGGTTTGAGGAAATGGGTGGGAGGAAGACACAGAAGGTCAAGGAGCTATTTGGGCAAATGAGACTTGGGAAGGGTGGGGGAAATAACATAGGTCCTTAGAGAAAACTGGGAGCACTTCAGAGATGAAGACTGTGCTGAAGGATGGAAGAAGGGAATGGGGGGAGGGAGTCTTCTGGAATCACCTATCTCCTATTGTCCACTCTCCACTTTGTCCACTACATAGAACTATGCGTCTAAAGAGCAGAAGCCAATTGTCTTCTGCACAGATTACCGACTTATTCTTTCTTAAGCCAGCAGGCGCAAGGGGCAGACTAACTAAAGCATGGACAAGAAGTGAAAAGGGTAGTGGCAGCCTCATGAAATGAAATAGCCTAGACTCTGGAGTCAAACTGCCTTGGGTTTCTGAAACTTAGCCCTGCCATTTAACCAACGCTTTCCCCTGGGGTAACTACAAACTCTCTGAAACGGCATCTTCATTAAGTTCCACCTCACAGAGCTGCTGTGAAGATTAAACAAGAGAATTACATTTTCTTTGAAAGTCTTTCAGTCCCTCTCCTCTCTCTCCACCAATCCTAAAGAAAAAAAAAAAAATTGAACCCAACTGGGAACTGGAAGGCAACCTGGGGTGCCCACACGTACCTTGCCTATGCCATTCTAGTAAGCTCAGCAAACCGAGAGGATAATGACAAGGTGTCAGCGGATGGACTGGGGAAGGAGGAAGATAATTTCTTTGCTCTCTGTCCTGCAGCAGTTTCTTCCTTACAGCTCTGGGCAGATCACTGATCCCAGGAGAGCCCAAGTGGGAAAGGGTGAGAAATGTTCTAATTGTTGACATAAGCTAAATCTTGGAGATCAAAGTGGGGTGGGGGGCAGAAGCGCCAGGGAAATGGGAATGCGAGCCGGCTGGCACTTCACCCTTGGGCCATGGGACCTGCAATCTCCCTCCCACCTGCCCTCCATCCCAGCAGCCAGCTTGAACCAGGCAGAAGCAGTGCAGGGAAGGATGACTCGCAGATTAACTTGGTCAGTCCACTGTCCTCGGTTTGGGAGGGGCAGCCTTCTGCTGCAAAACAGAGGTGTCACCTCCTGGTGTGGGTGATGGCCTCTCCCTTCCTAGGGGCATTTTTGGGAGGGGGATCTGCCCAGCATTGGGGCGCAAGCGCCAGGCCTCATGCCCGCTGGCCAGCAGCTGGCACAAGAGGGTCTTGTAGCAGCCCCCCTCCCCCCGTGTTCCCAGGAACACCCGGGCAAGGAGTGGAGACAGGTATTGTCAGTTTTGTTGTCCTTGGCGTTCGCACCACCCCTGGGTGCGAAAACCGATAGCCCCCGCCCAGGATACCAACCCTCCCTCCTCCTCTTCCCCCTCCCCGCCCCAACCACCTTACCCTGCTCGGCGTCCGCACCGTGTCTGTTTTACCCGCCCGGCGCAGGGCGAGAGCTCGCGCAGGGGCGGGGCCAGCGGCGTGACGTTACGCAGGATCTAAGGACCGTTCTCAGCGCTCGGCTCCTCCCGCACCCATTGGCGGGCTGCCTCGGGAGCAGCTGCACCGCCTCCGGGAGGCCAGGGCTGGCGGGGCGCTACAGGGGCTCGGAGATGGCACTGGATGAGTCTGTTTCCACTCCTGCTGGACAGCCTTCTGATTTGAGTCTATTACAGCCCCAATAGGCGAGAAACGGGACCTTCACCGTCTTTCCGGAACCCGGGCAGTGGAACGTGATGAGGACTCCAAAGCTTGGGCTGAAAGGTGGGAAACTAAGAGACGCCCCCGCCCCGCCCCTGCGGCTGGAGGGAGAGGGTGGGGCTGAAGAGACCCTAGGTGCGTTCACTGGAAAAGGCCTGGAAATCCTGTCAGGTTTATCCCGGCGATGAGCTCCGCCTCTACCGTGTTTGACGTGTGTCAAACACGTCAGAGACTGGCCTGTTTGTCTTTTAGAGAAAACAAGGTCAAACGCTCAATTCTCAAATATTCAAGAGTAAGAGCAGAAACGAAACTTAAATAGTGATTCCAATTCTTCGAGATTCGTTGGACTAGTCGAATAGAATTCTCCCCCGATTATGGAATCAACAACACTGAATAGCTATTTTTAAAATTTTGCTTAATAAAATCAATTTTTAAAATATCGTATTAATAAATGTCATTTTAATACCCAAAAGTAGAAGGGCTTTAATCTTATAACCTTAGAGAAAAGGATATTAGCAGAATGCGTTAGCCATTACCCTTTTTAGCCTTTGGAGCAGACTGAAAACTTGTCAGACTGGCTGCTTACCTTCTAACTAGCAAACATGTCCCTAATCCTGGGACAAACGCATCCACACACTGCCCTCTAGTGACCAAAGGTCGAATGACACCGTAATTAGTTTAAGTCAAGGTCTTCTCTAATTTTAAATATTTTCCTCGCCCTTTCTGCTCTCTTAAACTGAAAAATAGAACTTTTACCAGGAATCAAAGAGCCTAGTGGGAGGGAGTACTAAGAGTTAGAAGAAAAGGGGAATTGATAGTAAAAAGTTGACTTTGGCTCTAATGTTTTTCTTCAGCCTGTGTACAATTAAATCATTGCAGAGATAGAAACTAGTCTTTTTTTTTAAGGTTCATTTCTATCATCTCAGTTGAAGGAGGGTACAGAGAATTAGGGACTGTCTGAAACTATGGGATATGACCTCTTCCTAATAGTGTCACATACTGTGTGCTATATGCTTTATATAACAACTTCAAACCTCAATTCTAAATTTTACAGGTAAAGAAGCTGAAACAGAGCAGCTGCCTAACTTGCTCAAGCTGGTAAGTTGGCAGAGTCAGGCCTGGAATGCCAGGTCTCTCTGGGACTAAGTCCTCTTTCCTGTCCTTCCCCTTCAGATTTTTTGGAATTTAAAACTCCCCCTGCAACCATACCCAATCTTTTCTCTGTTTCATTCTCCCCCACCCCTACCCCCACTTAAGATTGTGATGGGCTTCAAGTAGAAAACAAGAGCAGACCCAGGGGAATTTTCTTGTTGGGTGGAAGTCACACGATAATCAGAGTGAATTCCGTGATTTTTTTTTTTTTAACCTTCTGTAGTTTCCCTTTGAAGAACTATAAGCTATGAACTTTCTTCTGAGAAAAATACGCATAAGTTCAATTGCCTGCCAAAGGTTACACAGACCACCCTCTCCCCTCATGCATACACATTGGATTAAGAGTGCCTAAAAATGGGAAGCGGCTGTGGCTCAATCAGTAGGGCTCCCGTTTACCATACGGGAGGCCTCGGGTTCTGTTCCCGGGGCCTCCTGGTGAAGGCAAGCCCGCCCGCACAGCGTGGTTAGCTGACCCAGCGAGCACAAGCAGCAAGGGTGGGATAAATGAATAAATAAAATCTTTAAAAAAAAAAAAAAAAGAGTGCCTAAAAAGATATGCTAGGGTCAGATATGATGAACTCTTCAGGGGCCTTTGAGTAGGGTTGATTAAACAGTAATAAAATAGATATTTTCCAAACTGTATTCTTTCACTGTTCAAGCAAAGTTGAAAGGGAATAAAGGAGGTACCCAAGATGGATGGGAAGGTGTGATGTGTTTCTGACTCAATAAAACATTATTGGGTGTCCTTTCTTCCAAATTTCTGGCATCAAATAGCAAAAAAAAAAAAAAGAAAAAACACTCCAATACAATTTTCTTTTTTTCCTTTTTTACTTACATTAAATACATCGGTAAATCAGCAGTCGCATTCTGTTACCACGATTGTTATGTTGGGAGAGGGAGAAAGGGAAAAAAGGCAAATGCTTTCTTAGAAGCAAAAAAAAAAAAAAAAAAAGACACCCCACCCCACCCCTAAAAAAACTGACCAGAAGGAAAAAAATGAAGAGCTGGGAAATAAAAAAACTAAGATCCCCAAGCCCAAGAGAGCTCAAAGGAAAGCAGAAGAGCTGGGAGGAAGTACAGGGAAGGCAGCAGATAGGCCCAGAAGCTAAGGCCAATCTTGTTCCTAAGGGAGAAATGGGGTTGTGGGGAGGAGAGGGAAGAAGCAGCCTGGGAAAATGGTTTCCCAGCCCCAAGGCAATGAAACATTTTCGCTCCTGTCCCATGGGAAAAGCTGCACAGAGAAAGAACTTCAAAACTTCACTTCTAAGAGATTTCAGAGCCATTCTAGTTCCTCCACTTGTAAAAAAAGGATGCACTGGGTGCTTTGGGGGGTGGGGGGGACCAGTGAATTCTGGAAAAGGAAGGGAAAAATGTGTGTATATTTCAGGGCTATGAGAACTAAGGCTGCCCCTGGAAAAGGACAGGAATTGAGGCCTAAGTGGAAGAGGCTAACCTGGGTTTCTCAGCTGCTCTGCAACAAAAGGCAGGCTGTAAGTCAAAAGGGCAGAAAAGTTTAAACCCTAGGTCACTGTGGCCTTTCCTATCTTTCTTCCCCAAATTTTCCCAAAACTCTGGGCTGGAACAAGGAGGAGCCTAGAGTTCTCTCTTGCCTTGATGGCTTTCCACAGACATCCTTAAAACACCTGATAAGAGATATGAAGAAAGGCTAGAAATCTAAAAAGGATCAAAGCCCTCTAATGATATGAGACAGTTGGGAGGTAACTTCAGTGCTAATTATTCCCTGTCCTCAGGAACAGGTGGTATGATATAAGGGGGTCACAAATAGGCCTCTGTGGTACTAGCCCCTAGTGGTACATGGATTAAACAACTGAATGCATGGGGGGTAGGAATGAGGACTAAACTGAAACAAAGGAGAAAGGAAATAAGGCCTGATGGGAAGTAGGGGGTAGAACAGACTGAACAGGGGAAATAAGATCACACCTATTTATAGGGTAGTAAAAAAGACATGGTAATGGTTATCAAATTAAATATGAACCCTGGAAAAGGAGAGAAAACTCCTCCCTCTTGCCTGGCCCCTCCGCACTCCCCTACCTTGGCCTATGCTATCCTGAGAGCACTCCCCAGTTGCTCAGTTAATTCTCCAGGAAAGGCAAACTTCTACTCAAAAGCTAGGCTGGCTAATATATGTGAAGAATTAGAGTTGGAGGAAGCTAGCAGTGGCAATTGGGCTTGAGTAACTGCCGCTGGTATGGTTCTCTGCAGCCCCAACCCAAACCTCATATATACCTCAGATTCCATTTATTTAAAAGAAGGTGGTTGAGTAAATCAATCAACCCCCCCCATAAAACAAGTATCCCAACCGAACTACTATCAATTAAAGTGCAAATGGCAGAGGGATATGGTGACTGGGGCTGAAGCCATCTAAAGGCCAGAGAAAAAAATGCATATGTATAAATCAGAGGATGGGTATCAGAAACTGGTCCCTCCTCCAATTAGATCACAGCAGACCCCAGCACAGGCAACCAGTGAAGTTTCTTTGGAGGACTCTGGGATCGAATCCCCACCATGGGGGAAGGGAAATCAGGCCTTGCATGAGTTCCAGAGCCACAGATGACACTGCACCTCCACTTCCCCACCTTCGCCCAGTCTGCTAACAACACAAACTCCAACCTGGTGCCAGAGAGCTTGCCTTCCCATTCTCATCTCTACCTAGAAACACCCTCCACAAGCCAACTCATGGATACTGCAGTGTTTTCAAATATGAGAAACTCCAACCAAATAAAAACAAGAGGGAAGTATTTCCTTACTCCCTCCGGCTGTAAGCCTTACTCTCCCTCCCCCAGGGCCCTCTGTGTGACTGATCTGGAAACCTCATTCTTCAGTTCCTGGGTTCACCACCTTTTCCATCCTGGGGAAGAGGAGGAAAAAGGGATCAAGAACAGGGATTGACCAAAATCAGAAGGGGAGGGACAAGACAAAAAGTTTTCTGAAAAAAAAAAGGGGGGGGGGAACACTGGGAAAGAGGAAAGATAAGTAGGTCACTGTCTTGCACCTATAATACAAAGTGAAGAAAGTTTCTTTTGGAAGGTAAGTCCCGGGGGTATCTGACCCCCAATCCCCAGAGTAGAGGGTAGGAGGCCAGTGGCAACAGCTGCCTGGTGTTGGTTGCTGAAGCATTAAAAAGTGCCATGACGGAGCTGTCAGGAGGCAGCCCTTGGGAGCCAGGGCTCAGTGTGCTGTTACCATAGGGGCTGTGTGCTGAGGGGTAGGGATGGAGATTATTTCTTAGCTCTTGTGCTAGCTCCATACTTGTTTGCTGCTAGCCACTCCTCAGTTGCTACAACACTGGCTCTTGTTCTGCTGGGACTGCTCATGGAGATCCACACCCCGGCTTCGGCCTGCTGCACCCCCCAGATTCTGGGGTTCATTCTTTGGCAACTTCTTAGCTAGAGATAAAAAGAGAAGGGAACAAAATACAGTAGATTTACTCAACTCCCAAGAAAGGACCTTGGGTAGAAGAGAAAGCGGACAGGGGAAAAATGCAAGAGATTAAAAGAATGTTCTGAAGAAGGGAGAATTCACTGTTTGCAAACTAAGACAACAGGGTAAAGCTGCAGCCAAAGGATGGAGGTTATATACCACAAGAAAAAGTTAAGGTATTTTCACACCTAAAATTTTTTAAAACAGGAAACACTCACACCTATCCATATGACTTGGGTTAGTAATGATCCTGCCCAGAGGCAAGGGAAAAAGCACAGCAAGGCTTCAGGCTGCTCTGACCTTACCTATTGCCAGGAAGAGATCGTTCACGTTCATAGCTGTCTTGGCTGAAGTCTCCATAAACAATAAGCTGTTGTCATCTGCATATGCCTGGGCCTCCTGCAAGGGGTGGAGTATACTGATGCTCAGAAGGTAGGGTGGGAACAAGAATTGCCTTTTCACTCCCATGGAGCATCAGAGCTAAGCAGTATCCTAGTTGTCTCTAATGGCCCTAATTGTCCCTCTGAGCAAGCTGGCCCAAGATCCGTATTTTGGTTTACTCCCATAAGAAGTCAGGTCTTTAGACCACTCAGTCCAACAAGCAGATGTAAGAAATATTAATTACTGGGGAAGGTGATTTTGGCTGGGGGATAATGGGTTCTGACACTTGAATAATCCCTTACCTCAAATTCAATTGCTACCTCCTTGCTGTTTACATACTGTTAACCCCCGACAACCAGTACTTCTCTACTCCTTTGCTCTGGAATTTTCTTCTGACTTCTCTAAAATTTCCTGTCATTAGGGTCACAGTGTTGCTGTATTTAATTTGGTGCTAAACTGAACTGGGGAATGAGATGATGAATGGCCTCAGATGAGGTTTTCAGAGAGGGCAGGTTTGGGAGGAGGTCCTCAGCAGAGTGAATGTTTTAAAGGCAGGACTTTATGGGCCATCTTACTTCATACTCCACCATGCGCTTGTTGGCCAGGTCAGCTTTGTTCCCCGCCAGGGCAATAACGATGCTAGGGCTGGCCTGTCGCTGTAGTTCCTTCACCCATGTCTTTGCTCTGGCAAAGGTTTCCTAGGAAAACATGAGAAAGAGCATGGGTGGGCTGGAATGACTGCCAATCCATGCCCATCACCTTCAAAATCCAGTCTCAAACCTCACCTATTCCAGGAGGTCTTTATTCAATGAAACCACTTGTCTCTGATAATTCATTAACTCTGTTTTCTCAGCACTTGGACACATCATTTGTATTCTTATTTTGCTGTATCAAGAACATGTCTTCTCTCCCCAAACTAATTTAATTCCTATAAGGGCAAGGACAGTCTTCTCAGCCCACCTACCTGATTAGTAATGTCATAAACCACAATTGCAGCTTGGGCACCCCTGTAGTACATAGGGGCCAAACTATGGTATCGCTCCTGTCCAGCTGTGTCCCAGATCTCAAACTTGACTGTTGTGTCATCTAGACAAACGGACTGGGTGAGGAAGGCCGCTATGGATGAGAGAACGAGGATAAGAAGTTGTAAGTGGAAGGAAGAATGGGAACATCCCACCCCCTTTCAAAATACTACCACTCTCGGTGTAAGACCAGTCATACCTAGAACACTCAGCTATAGGAATAAGTTCAGCATTTTCCTCCTTATATATAGATCCTGGAACCAAGATTAAAACTATTCCTTGCTAAAGTCTTTCCTGCTAAAAGTTTCTCTGGCTCAGGAATGGGGATACTTCATAAGCTCTAAGGAACAGAGAGAAGAACTGGCACTTTTACCAGAGTCATCGCTAGCCTAACCTAACTAAGGGAATAACATAGTGACAGAGACAACAAGCTTCAGATGAAAGTCACACCAAAATTGACTCAATTTTAAAGCTTGATGGCAGGACTCACCATTATCAATTTTGCTTGGCTGTTACTTTTTCATATAATCTTTTGTTCATCCAGGAACACTACATTTCTAAGGTAACTAGTAAAAGGGAGGAAGGAGTAATACGGGAGTTCTTAGAAAAGATCCTTTATTGAATAAGCACCCTATTTTAGGAAAGTGGCAGGGAGAAGCTAGCAAAAGTAGGAAAGGCAGATGTTTTTTATATTTTGTATTTAGTTCCAGCCTTTTTTTTTTTTTTTTAATATCAGAAATGTACATCAGAATCACCTAAGGAAAGCTAGAGAATAATCTAGGGAATGTATAACATAGTGATTTCAGTGGTAGATAAAGATTATGGTTAATAGTATAAATATAAAAATGTTCTTCTTTTAAAAAATGTTAAGAATATGGCGATACATGGGAAAACTACAGCTAATGTAAGTTATGGTCGACAGTTAACAGTAATATTGTAATATTTTTGCAGCAAAGAAGATATATCAATTCTAAGGGACCAAATAGGGAGGTATATAAAGGGACACGGGGTTTTTACTTTTATAGTAATGAAAATGTTCTAAAATGGACTGACACATTACGGCACAACTCTGTGATGAAAATGAGAGCCACTGAGTATACACTTTGATGGAGCATGGGGCTGTATAACACCAAGAATCCAGTGATGGAAGGACTGTGGTTAACAGAACAAACATGAGAATGTTTTCTCATGAACTTTAACAAATATATAATACTAATAATACAGGGTGATAATAATTAGGTGGGTTGGGGAAAAATACACCAAATGTAAGATATGGGCTATAGTTAGTTCATAGTTTGTAACAAATGTTTCATAACAATGTAAGGTGTTGGTGGTGGGGTGGTGTATGGGATCTCTGTATGATGATATGCATGTTTGTTTTCTAAGTTCACAACTTTTACTATACACTTACTGTTTATGTATGTGCATGTATGTATGATACATTCCAATAAAATTTTATACATATATATTAAAAAGAATCACCTAGGGAACTTTTCCAAATATACATACATGCCTGCATGCTTGCCTTGCCTATGCCACTGCTACTACCAACTCCACCATCACCAACAACTTACTAATCATAGATCTAGGATAGGGCCCAAGCATGCATATTTTGAAAATGCTCCCAAGGTGATTCTGCTATACATTTTTTATTAGGTATCACTGCTGCAAACCAACGCTGCTTAAGATGACACTTAACTGGGATCAAAATGATAGAGTGGGAGGAAGAAGACAGTCTAAGATAAAAAATTAGTGATTTTCTTGGTGCTCAAAGGTCAACCTTTCTTTTTTTTTTTTTTTTTGTTGTTGTTGTTGTTGTGTTTTTTCTTCTTTTTTTTTTTCTTAAAGGTCAACCTTTCTAACTTTCTTCTAGGAAGCTTGAAGATGAACATATACCTTGGCAATTTTTTTTTCTTTGTTTTATAAAGGGCTTCTATTCCTGAGGGAAAGAATGGGGCTAAGAGGGCCAGCTCAACAATGAGATCTCTAGATCTTCCTTCAAAAGCCTTACTGATCATTGAACCTCTTCTTTCTCTGGAGTACTCACCTCCAATAGTGCTCTCCTGGTACTCATGGAACTGCCCTTTGACAAAACGTAATACCAGGCTAGACTTCCCCACTGCAGATTCCCCCAGCAGGACCAATTTGAACTGGCATATTTTGCTGGCCTGGGGCTGCCCATTGGGCCTGGCTGTGCTTCTGCTAGTCATGGCCAGATTATCAGAATGGGAAAGGGTGGAGGGAGGGGGATGCCACAAAGCGGCGGAGGGGGGAGGGGGAAGGGGAGGGGCCTTCCAGGTTTCAACAGTCCTGCAAGAAAAAAAGTGGGTAAAATCAGACACAGGGCCTTTGCAGCTGCAATCACTTTTCAGAGAAAGGACAGAATCTCTTTAATTCCTTACTCCTAAGAGGATTTAGCTTTTGTAATCATCCACCATCGAAAGGTTACACATCCGAGAGTGTCCCAGGCAGTTCTCACTCAGTGGTAAGAGTGTAGAACAGTAAAATAGTAAGTGCATCTGAAGTAGAGTTTGCCATATCACATAATCTCCAACTGCCAAGAGAGCTAAAATGGAGAGACTGAAAACTGAGAGGGAGAGAAGTTTTTAATCCCCCATGAATTCCCCACCAGGTCTTCAAAGTTTCTTGAGTCACAGCAAATTGATCAAAACTTCATAGGTCTAAGAAAACCCACACCGACACACAGGTGCCCTAGATACCCAGTATCTCCTTGGTACCCTGTTGGTTTTTTACCTATCATAAGATTTCACTCTAGGAGTGTGGGGTAAGAGCCACTCCTTCTAAGGAGAGAGAGGTAGCTTCTGGTTCTGTATCCTTCACCCATGACCAGTCTTCCTAATAAACAATTCTGAAGCTCTAACCTGGGACCTATTACCAGGAAATCTATCATTCCTCATTTCTGATGGAACTCTTGAAGCAGAAAATAAGGGAGAAACACAACCAACAGAAATACTGGTATCAACTCTTTCACTTTGCTTCTACCACCTCTTTATGTCTGAAAGTCCATTAAGTCTAAGAGTCAGTAGGCATGAGCTCCTCTCAATTTGCAGCTGTCTTCCTGGTGCCTAGGGATTAAATTACCCTTGCACCAAAAAGGCCTAATAGCTGTAGCTCTCTAAATGAGAGACAGAGAAAGAAGTACATGTTCTAAACACTTGCAGGAGTCTCCAGAAGATGGTATAGGGGATAAGTCTTCAAGCAATAAATATATGATGAAAGAACACACTGAATCACCTTCTCTTTCTTTCAAGAGGACAAGGAAAGTGTGTGTGGGGGGAGAGATAGGAAGGGGGGAGATGAGTGGAGGGAAGGGGACAGGAAAAGGGAAATTGGAACTTTGAGATTCTAATCATCCAAACCTGAATAAATCTCATATCCTGGCTCTGAGGGGGGAGAAAGGAACTATGAGATTCTAAGAGAAGTTAGCATGATATAGTATAAAACCCTTCTCCAAAACCTAAGCATTGTTTAGGATTGTACTTTCCCTTCTTTAAGACTGATCCTGGGAAGCGGATGTGGCTCAAGCAGCTGGGTGTCTGCCTACTATATGGGAGGTCCCAGGTTCGGTTCCCGGTGCCTCCTAAGGAAGACGAGTAAGACAGCGAGCTGGCGCAAGATGATGATGCAGTGAGATGATGCAACCAAGAGACACAGCGAGGAAACACTATGAGATACACAACAAACAGTGAGCGGAGGTGGCTCAAGCAATTAGGCACCTCCCTCCCACATGAGAGGCCCTGGGTTTGGTTCCTGGTGCCTCCTAAAAAAGAAGACGAGCAGTCAATGAGTGGAAATACCAAGGGAGAGAAATAATAAATAAAATTTTGAAAATCTTTGGGGGAAAAAAAAAGAGACTGATCCTAGTGGCTCCAGATATTACACTCTATGGCATATGCGGGGAAACATTACTTTGTCAGTATATTAAGTAGTTTTGGATGAAAATCAGGGTTAAAATCTCAGCAATCTACTTAGAGAGTAAAAACAGAAAAACATACAGGTCACTTCCAACAAATAGTGCTAGGAAAACTAGATATCCACATACAAAAGAATGAAACTGGATCTCTACCTCATACCATATACAAAAATTAACTAAACATGGATCAAGGATCTGAACATAAGAGTTAAAACCATAAAATACTTAGGGAATAACAGGGAAAAAACTCCAGGATCTTGTATTTGGTAATGGATTCTTATATATAACATCAAAACCACGAGCAACAACAGAAAGAAACAGATGAACTGGAATTCAACAAAATTTAAGAATATTGGGCATAAAAGGACATTATCAAGAAAGTGAAAAAGACAACCTACAGAATGGGAGAAAATATTTGGAAATCAAATATCAGATAAGATATTCAGAATCTATGAAGAAATCCTACAACTCAACAACAAAAAGACAAATAATCTAATGAAAAAATGGGCAAAGGACTTGACTAGACATTTCTCCAAAGGTAATGTAGTGCATTGCTGGAAGGAATGTAAAATGATGTAATTGCTGTGGAAAACAGTTGGTGGTTCCTCAAAAAGTTAAACACCGAATTACCAGATCACCCAGTGATTCCACTCTTAGGTATATACTCAAAGAATTGAAAGCAAGGAGTCAAACAGATAGTGGCATACTAATGTTCATAGCAGCATTATTCACAATAGCCAAAAGGCAGAACCAACCCAAATGTCCATTGACAGATGAATAAATGTGATTTATACATACAATGGAATATTATTCAGCCAAAAGAAAGAATGCTACAACATGGATGAACCTTGAAAACACTATGCCAAGTGAAATAAGCCGGACACAAAAGAATAAATATTGTATGATTCCACTTATGTGAAATATCTAGAATAAGCAAATTCACAGAGACAGAAAGATTACAGGTTACCAGGGGCTGGGAGAGGAAGAATGGGGAATTACTGCTTAAAGGGTAAAGAATTTTTGTTTTGGATGATCAAAGAGTTTTAGTAATAGAAGACAGTGATAGTAGCACAACAATGTAAAAGTAATGCCACTGAACTGTACACTTAAAAATGGTTAAACACATGAAAAAAATGCTCAACATCACTAATAATTAGAGAAATGCAAATCAAAACTACAATGAGAGATCATTTCACACCTATCAGAATGGCCACTATTTAAAAAACAGAGAACTACAAGTGTTGGAGAGCATGTGGAGAAATAGGAACATTTATTCACTATTAGTGGGAATGCAGAATGGTACAGCCACTGTGAAGGACTGTTTGGCAGTTCCTAAAGAAGTTGAATATAGATTTGCCACATGACCCTGCAATACCACTACTGGGTATATATACCCAGAAGAACTGAGAGCAGTGACACAAATAGATATCTGTACACCTATGTTCATTGTGGCATTATTCACGATTGCCAAGAGTTGAAAACAACCCAGGTGTCCATCAACCAAATGGACAGAATAACAAACTGTGGTGTATTCACACGATGGAATATTATGCAGCTGTAAGAAGAAATGAAGTCATAAAACATATGACAACGTGGATGAACCAGGAGGACATTATGTTAAGTGAAGCAAGCCAGACACAAAGGACAAATACTGCATGATCTCATTACTATGTAACATAGTGTATGACTCCATTTATATAAAATGTAAATGTAAATCAATTTATAAAGATAAATTTTATTAGTGGTTATGTAGGGCTAGGGAAAGCATGCTAAGGGATGTGGAGTTTTCTTTTTGGAGTAATGAAATAATTCTAAAATTTTTTGTGATAATGAACAACATTGTGATTATACTAAAAGCCACTGATTACACACTTTAGATAGATCGTATGGTATGTGAATGTATTTCAATGAAACTGCTAAATAAATAAGTAATTGTGCAAGAATAGCCAGAAATAGCAGCTATGGGAAACAGAGATTAAGAGGTGAAGAATTCCTTTTTTTGTCTGTTTTTATTATTGAAATAATGAGGGGTCGGATGTGGCTCAACTGGTTGGGCGTCCGTCTCCCATATGGAGGGACCCGGGTTCGATCCCCGGGACCTCCCGGTAAAAAAAAAAAAAAAAAAAAAAAAGAAATAATGAAAATGTTCTAATAATGATTGAAGTGATGAATGTACAACTATGTGATTATATCAAATACCACTGATTGTACAGTTTGGATGAATTGTATGTTTTATTAATATATAACAATAAAATTGATTTGGTAAAAAAAGAATTAACAGAAAAAATGGCTAAAATAGCAACTTTTCTGTAATATATGTTACTACAATTTAGAAAATTAAAAAGAAAAGCATACAAGAGGCAGTGCAGAGGAACACAGGCTCTAGAGTCCAATTCTCTGGGTTTGTTTTCCTTCTCGTCTACTTACCTATGTAACATTGGGACAAGTTACTAAACATATCTGTGCATTCATTTCCTCATCTGTAAAATGGGGATACTAACCTTATGAGCACTATGTCACAAGGTTGTGAGGAGTAATGAGACAACAATGCAAAGAACAGTATTTGACATAATGAAAGTGCTCAATAAATATTAAGTTACTAATTATTAATGTGACATCAAAAAAATTTCTCTGCCTCTCTCAGCCTTATTTTTCACCTTTGTAAAATGGGAAAACAAAAACAAAAACAAAAACCCTATCTCAAAGAGTAACCATGAGGACTGAGTGAAAGATGCATTTAGCATAGTACTAATTAATAGTAGTTAGGTATTGTTATTTAGTGGGACCTATTCACAAAAAATACCAACTTAATATTTTATCTTATATCTTTCAATCTTATATGTTACCAATATGTTCCTAAGGCAGCCATAATATGAATAATATGATAGAGGTATGGAGAAAGAAACGGGGAAAAAGGGGTGAAGAGGAAGTCAGAAAAGGAATATAGACAGACTAGCTTAAGACAGCGGAATGTGAAAATTACTCTGATCATATTACTGATTGTTCTCTGGTCCCCCCAGACCACTGAGTCGTAATATTCCAAGATATGCATGTGCCATTTTGCAGTTAGGTCTTCACTGGTCTATGATGAAATGATAATAATGATATAGCAAAGTTTCCATAAAGCCAAATTTATTCAATTTAAGAGAGTATTTTTTATTATAAGATTTTATCAATTTTCTTTCAAGAATTAGATTTTAAAAAACCTCTAAGGGCTATAAAGGAGTAATGATGCTTCGTGTATGTAGAAGTTTTAATTAACTTGACTGTAAATGTGTGGAAATGGACAGAGTTGACTGTTTAACACATTATAGTGAATAGCAGTTGGTTTACAAATGGGATTGTGGCTAAAAAGGGTAGTCTAGGGATATAAATGTCAATTGAAAGAAAGCTAGAGAATAATCTAGGGACTGAATAACACAGAGAACCCAGAGGTGGATGAGAATTGTGGTTAATAGTACAAATGCAAGAATGTCCTTCTGTGAACTAGAATGGATGTACATCACTATTGCAGGGTGGCGGGAATGTGGAAAAGGAAAAAATACAATATAACCTATGGACTATAGTTAATAGCAATACTGTAATATTCTTGCAACAATGCCAAAGATGTACTGTATTAATAATAGGGGGGAATGGAAAAAATATGCCAAATGTACGCTATGGACCATAGTTAGTGGTAACAGTCTGATGATATTATCTCATAATCTATAACAAAGGCTCCACAATGGTGTGGTGTGTTGGTGAAGGGTTGTTATATGGGAATTCTATACAAATGCATGATTTGTTTTGTAAGTTCACAATTTCTGTAATAAAAATATATTAAAAAAAAAAACAAACCCTCTAAGACATTGTTGAGGAAAAAAAAAGTTGCAGAAAACACATGGTGGAATCCTATTTCTGTAAAACAAAGCAAAATTCTGCATAGAAAAAGGTTGGAAGGATATATACTTGCCTGTTAACAACAGAGGTTAGCTCTGAGAAAAGTGGGATTGAAAAGGGCACTATATGAAGGACTGCAGTTTTTTCACTCCACCTAACTTTTACTTCAAGAAGAAATATATTTTATATTTTAAAAAGTGGTTTAAGTCACTGTTTACTTTAAATGTTATTTTTTAAAAAAATGGTATTGATAGGTAGTAGCTTTCTAAACATCCTTCTTGAGAAAATAAAAAAACCCAAATTTCAACTTTTAATTGGTCCAAAAAAATCTAAAATTCTGGGAACCAGTACTGTAGGAGTATTAGCCTCCTATCTACTGTTCATAGTTCTTTAGCCGTTTTTCATCCTCAAACCTTAAGAGCAGTGTTTCTCAAATTGTGGGCTGTAGCCAGTAGTGACCTTGAAATCACTTGGTGGTTCATGAACATTATATTTTTAAAAAATGAAATAGAACAAAAATATCAAGTACATTACAAAAAGTAAGAATCATTTTGTGAAAATGTATTTTACTCGTCTGCATTGAGTTACTTGTAAAATGTACTCTTTTTACTATGAGTCATGGTCAAAAAGTTTAAAATCACTGCTTTGATGAGGTCTCAGACTGAAAGATGGGCTAGTAGCGACAGGAGGGTTTAGTCTCTAGCCCCAGCCTATACCTATGGCTACTACTAGAGCACTTATGGTTGAAATTAAGATGAGGGCTGAATATAGTTCTCCAGGCGTCAGAGGACTTCCTAACTCTGATGCTCAAGTTATAGAGCAACTATGAACATGAAAAGAAACAAATTATACACAGCTGTAGGGGCTTCAGGCAAGACTGAGTTATGTTCTCTGCTTTGCCAGGTAACCAAATGGGACCTTAGGCTACTCACTCCTTTTGCTTTTCTGAGCCCTAGCTTCCTTATCTGTAAGGATCTTTCTAGGGAAGGAAAAAAAAAAAAGGTGAAAGTAGCAAAGAGCAGAATTTCTGCCCAAAGTTCTGGGAGCATTTAAGAAATCTATTTCTCTTAGGGCTTCTCAATATCTGTAAGGTAGAATTATTATTATTATTTTTTTTAATTTTTACCGGGAGGTCCTGGGAATCGAACCCTGGTCCCTCCATATGGGAGATGGATGCCCAACCATTTGAGCCACATCTGTCCCCATAGAATTTTTTTTTTAAAAAACATATTTATGCGGGAAGCGGCTGTGGCTCAATCAGTAGGGCTACCGTTTACCATATGGGAGGCCCCGGGTTCGGTTCCCGGGGCCTTCTGGTGAAGGCAAGCCCGCCTGCACTGCACTGCGTGGTTAGCTGACCCAGCGAGCACAAGCAGCAAGGGGGGGATAAATGAATAAATAAATAAAATGTTTAAAAAAAAAAAAAACAAAAAAAAAAACCACATATTTATGGCGAAGCGGCTGTGGCTCAATCAGTAGGGCTCCCGTTTACCATATGGGAGGCCCCGGGTTCGGTTCCCGGGGCCTCCTGGTGAAGGCAAACCCGCCCGCACGGCATGGTTAGCTGACCCAGCGAGCATAAGCAGCAAGGGGGGGATAAATGAATAAATAAATAAAATCTTTAAAAAAAAACAAAACAAAACAAAACATATTTATGTGGTACTTCTTATACTTGGCCTCATAGTAAAAGATAGGCCTTCATCATAACTCTAAACTTTTAAACAGAAAGCAGATGACACAGTATGAAAAAAAGGACAGATGAAGAAGCTGATCAAGTTTCTTTCAGTTGACATAAATATATTCTCAAGAAACAACAGGAAAAGTTACTAGTTTCTTCAACTTATTTCTTCACATTTTTATCTGTTTCAAAGCATGTGATCCAAGGGGCAGAACACTAAGCCTTAATGTTACTAAACTCTGCAATATGAACACATGGGAGTTAGAATGGACTGAATTCTCATGGCCAGATAAATCACTCTAGGCCTGGGAAAACCGTAGGGGGTTGGAGGAGTGTGAAGATAGGAAACAGGCATACACACAGGCTGCAAAGCCCTTGTCACTAACCCCCACAGACAGGAAGTCAAGCCAGAGTCCAGACACGGTCAGCAAACTTTCTTGCTACTAAACGACCTTGGATTGTCAGAGATTAGTAACTACTGGATTTTAAAAAAGCAAACAAAAAACGATCTCCCATGCCAATGTGTAACCTCAAGGATATTCCCTACCTTCTTTGTTCACAGTAATTGATGGGCTGCCCATTTCTATGCCTTCACCTTTAATTCCAACACATTTTTAAAGGTATCTTGTTAATCTGCAATAGCTAGACTCTCAAAAGATCAGGGGTACAGAAATGAAATAATATGTGCAGGATTCAAGTAGGCTAAATGCTTTTCCTGTCACCCATTACTATACCTCTCATGGCCTAATTACCCCTGTTCTGGTAGTGAATTTTTTTGCTGAGTTGACAGTGGGCAAATGACTCATTCAAAGGCAAAAACAAACAAACAAACAAAAAACACAAGGGAAACGAATGTGGCTCAAGCAACTGGGCTCCTATCTACCATATAGGAGGTCAAGGGTTCGATTCCCGGGGCCTCCAGATGAAAGGCAAGCTGGCCCGCACAGGAGTGCTGGCGCAGCAAGAGGACGCAACAAACAGAGACACAGAGGAGAGAGAACAAGAGACACAGATGAGGGAGCTGAGGTGGCGCAAGAGATTGAGTGCCTCTCTCCCACTCCAGAAGGTCCCAGGATCGGTTCCTGGTGCCGCCTAAAGAAAAGACAAGCAGACAAAGAAGAACACACAGAGAGCAGACAGCAAGCGCAAAACAACAAGGGTGGGGAGAAATAAATAAATATTTTTAAAAAGACACACAAAAAACCATAGTCAACTAGTCAATGGTGTGATTATTACCCTCAAAGCAGAGGGGGGGAAAAAAAAAGGGAGGAGCAGGTTATTCTTCCCTCCAGCCCTTTCAGCTCAGAAGAGAAGAAATCAAACCTAGCTTCCTTTAGAAGTGTTAGCTCCACAAGAAGGGCTTATCAGATGACCCATTAACTAGGGAGGATTGAGGCTTGACCACTGCATGAGACCATCTGGGAAAGGGGGGAGGTGAAGGATCAAGGGGTGGTTCTTAAGCATGGGTAGCTGTCCAAGCAGCATAAGAAAGTAGGCGTAACAGGAAAGGTTTCGTAGCCTGCAATCCCAGCTAAAGCAAGACTCCATTCATCAGGCCCCCATCCACTTTCCAGCTGAGTCCCCATGCCAACTACAGATGAAGCCTCCAGAAGTCTATCACTTATCGATAGAGACTGAGTTCCCTGGACCACTGGACACCACTAGAGTGTCCCTAGAACCCTGAACACCAGTGAAGTCTAGCTCAGTTCCAAATGTCAGCCCTATAAAGTCAGTCACGTGGAGCAGGTGTAGCTCAAGTGGCTGAGTGCCTGCTTCCCATGTATGAGGTCCTGGGTTCAATGCCCAGTACCTCCAAACAAACAAACAAACAAACAAACAAACAAACAAACAAATAAATAAATCCTGGGTTCAATGCCCAGTATCTCCAAACAAACAAACAAACAAACAAACAAAATCCAGATAAGAGCCAGTCTAGACGTCATCTAGTCCAGCCTCCTTATTTTGCAGGTGAGGAAACTGAGGCACATAAAATTTTGTGTGTGTGTGAGAATTTAATACATTTTATTTATTTACTTATTTTTTATTTTAATTTTTTTAAAAAAATATTTTAAAAGATGCTAAGATTACATAAATGTTACACAAAAATTACAGGATTCTCATGTTCCCCACCTCCCACACCTCCCACAACCTCTCACATAAACATCTTCCATTAGTGTGGCACATCACCTGCAATGGATATACACATCCTGGGGCTTTGCCACTAAGCATGGACCATAGCTCACATTGTAGACCACACTCTCTCCCACACAGTTCTGCATGTTATATGCTAATGTAAAATGGCCTATATCTGTTGTTGTAATGTTACTCAGGATAATTCCCAAGTCCCGAAAAAGCCCCTGTATTACAACTGCTTTTCCCTCTCCCTGCCCCCAAAGCATCCAGTGGCCACTGGCTCCACATCAATGTTGTAATTTCTTCCATTGCTTGAATCACAATATGTCTACAACAGAATACCAGTAAGTCCATTCTAGTCCATTGCTCTGCCCCAATCCTGAGGAGTCTGGGGTGGTGATGTCCACTCCACCTCCAAGTGAGAGGGGGCTTATATCCCATGGATAAGAGGCACAAAAAATTAATCAACTTGCCAGGTATTACCATACAGTTAGCTCTCAAACTCTCACACAGCTGCTTAGTAGCAAATCCAGGACTTCGAGTTAGGTGCCACTGTACATCTTAAGGAAGCAAGAGATGTTGAACTCTGAAGAGGGAACCAGAATAGGAACAAGGGGGTACACTGGATAGTTTCTGTCTCTATTCAGTTTAGGTAAGTAATTGCTTAGGGACGATAAACAAGTTAGTAAGACCCAGGCCTTCCCTGGGAACTGGGACTCAGACCCATATCCTTTTGACAGAATGATTCACTCATTACTATGCTTCTCTAGAAGATCTTGACCAACCCTTGCTAGGACAGTTGGAATAGAGGCAATTCAGTGAGGCAATGGGAAGAAAGGGGTTAATTTTTGCAGAATTCAGTGCGCTTTAGGATTGAGAGAGTTACTAAGCAGGGAAGACAGGGCAGAGGCCAGTAAATATCTTCAACTCCCCTCCAACATTCTTTAGAACCAAAAATCACCAAAATCTTGAACTGAAAGTTCTACTTGACTCAACTCTTCAATTGTGTTTATCAGATATTATCCAATGAGTCACTGGTTTAAATGAGAGTCCTTCCATTTCTCTCACCCTCTCCCTTGTCTTTCTCGGAAAGGCATTAAGTGTATTTATCTCTTATCAGCATGGTAGTGCAAACTCCCTAGGAAAGATTGTAATGTCCTTCCCTACTCTGCCTGCCTAGCAAACTCCTAAGGCATCTTTTAAGGCCAAGCTCAAATGTCACATTCTCTGTGAAACCTTGCATAATTACCCTCTCATCCCAGCAGAATTCATCACTGCTGCCTCTAGGGTCCTGTAGTGTTAAGATTGTATTTCTATCATGGCATTTATCACATTATATAAGTTAATTAGGGAAGCGGCTGTGGCTCAATCAGTAGGGTTCCGGTTCGGTTCCCGGGGCCTCCTGGTGAAGGCAAGCCCACCCGCGCGGTGTGGTTAGCTGACCCAGCGAGCCACAAGCAGCAAGGGGGGGATAAATGAATAAATAAATAAAAATCTTAAAAAAAAAAAAAAAAAAGGTTAATTATGTCTGTCTGCTCTGCTAAACTATGAACTTTTCAAAAACTGGGACTATTTTTAATATAATCCTAAATCTTCAGAGCAGAGTATAATACATAGTCCCTAATAAGTGCTCATTAAATGTTCCTTAAATTAAAGCTAAAGCAATCCTGCTTCCATTCCCCATCCACAGCTCTTCCTCCCATGCCAAGCTCAAATGAAGCTTGTGGATAGATTTTTACCCAGTTCCACTTGGGAATGTTTTTAATAGGCCTCAGAGACCTAATTCTCTCCCTGGCCCCTCTGTGATCTCCCTTGGATGAAGGGCCCCCTTGGGACCCAGCCCACAAAGTACTGTTGCAATTCACATGGGCTAACTGCTTTTCCTGTCACCCGTTACTATACCTCAGATGGCCTAATCACACCCAATATGTGGCCCTTTCACCCTAACACTGAGGCAACTGTAGCTAAAACCAAAGTTCCTTGAATTTTCAGTTGATATTGAGTGGCCAAAAAGCTTTGGGTCATTCTCTCTCTAATTCCTGAGGTTGAGAAACACAAGTTAAAAAAAAAAAAAAAGATCATACGACCAGAGCCAAAAGACACTGAAAAGGAACCCACTGCCCCTAAACTGAAGCTATAATATGGCCCAGAAATCAGCACACACTTTGCTTAAATGGGTGGCTACTTATTCAACTGTTACTGTTCAGTCAATGACTAAATCTTTCCTAAAACACTCTTGGGAAATTTCAGTGTAATATGTAGGGTTTTATGGTATCCTTCCTCTCAGAGGGGTGATACATTTCCTTATCTTAAATTCAGTGCTTCAAATTTTTATTACTTTTCCAGTCTGAAATGCCTTGGGATTAGGAAATAGGCTATATATTTGTTTCTCCTACCCTATGCCTTCTTCTCAGAAGTCAAGTTCATATCAATAATGTACACCAAAAAAGCAAACTATAAAAGAGTAATTCTTGCTCCTAAGCAAAATAAGAGCTAGAAGATATGAGGTATGATTTCAAGTGTAATGGGATAGCTCTCTTCTTCAAATATATTTTTACAACTACAGGTCTATGTTTCAAATTCCATATTGATAATTCCACTCCTTAGCTCCTTTTTTTTTTTTTTTTGGAAGTACTGGGGATTGAACCTAGGACCTCGTACATGGGAAGCAGGTGCTCAACCATTGAGCATCCACTCCCCAATGACAGTTGGTTTTTTCATTTGTTTGTTTTGAAGAGGTACCGGGGATTGAAACCAGGACCTTGTACATGGGAAGCAGGCACTCAACCACCTGAGCTACATCCGCTCCCCTTTAGTTCCCTTTTTTAAGATGCAAAAACCCATGGAAAAAATCAATACTTAGGTCATGATATGTCATTTATACCTTTATATAGAACAATTCCAGATCCTTTCTTGAGGTAAGTTTTAAGGGAAAGTAGGAAAAAACACAGAGACATATGGAAGAAAGGGACAGGATCCATCAGGGTGTAGAAAACAACAAAGACTAAGGAGGATAAAACAAACAAAAACCCACCACATCTACACAATTTTCTCTAGGGCTGGCTTTGCAGGTGAGAAAATTAAAATTTCTGTGCAATGAGAATCGAGTTTTCTGGTGGCACTGTACAAAGGCTGGACACATTAGAGGGCTTCTAAAGCCAGTAAGGACAAATTCAGTTAAGGCAGTAGTGAGAATAGCCCCAGTTGTACTCTGAGGTTTAGAGAAAAACCAGCTTCAAATCCGGAGAAACTTGGAGGCTTCTCAGATAACTACAGAAAGACTCCCTCAGGAGAATTATCTTCTGGGATAAGGAAGGGACAGTCATATAACCTGAACATGCAGGGACCAAGAACCAGAGGTCTCAAATTCCTCACATTAGCAGAGATGCTAATAATTGTCTGAAACAAAATGATTCTCTTTAACCATTTCTTTCCTGTCCATAAAACAGAAGAAAGTTTTGGCCATCTTCTTAGGCATTTCCTAGGATACCCAGAGCACCTCTGGTGTGTGTATATTTAAGTAGGTGAAGGAAAACCCAGAGTATAGCCCTCTACCTGTTGGAGTTTGATAGAAGCAGCAAGACAAAGAAAATGAACTGTGAAAGGGGCACAATAAATAACAGAGTATCGTCCCAGAAGGGCAAACTGTGGAAAGAATGAGAAACTGGAATATGGTGGGAACATGAAAACAATTGTCTTTGGTGGCACATGCCCCAAAACAAAGCAAAATTAGTTTGATCTGCTATCTCCAATGTCTGACCTTTCTGAATGAACTATAATGAGTGGGGTACGTGTGGGAAAATTTACGCTTTTCACACTTATGTATAGCTTGAATATTTTTGAACATGCACATATAACTTCTGCAATTAAAAAGAAATGCAGGGGAGCAGCTGTGGCTCAAGCAGTTGAGCACCTGCCTCCCACATGGGAGAGGCCGTGTTTGGTTCCAGTGCCTCCTGAAAAACAAAACAAAACCAAAAAAAAAAAAAACAAGCAAACAAATGAGAAAACCAACTCAGGGGAGCTGATGTGGCTCAGTGGCTGAGCGCTGGTTTCCCACATACAAGGTCCCAGGTTCAATCCCTGGCCAGGTACCTCAAAAAAAAAAAGAGAAAGAAATGTAGTAGTAAACTGCATTGCAATAGAAGGGAAAAGGGAGGAAGTACAATAGGGGAAAATTAAATAGGCTCTAATCTGTGGGGGACTGAGGTCAGCAGACCATTAAAAACATAAAGAGAGAAGACTCCTCTTCCTCAGTAATCCTTCTTCCTTTTCTCTATTACCCTCTTACCCAAATACTTCATCACTGTTTGACTCAACTTTCTAGGACAGAAAGCTGGACTTCTAAAGGAAAAGTAGAAAAAGATTAAGGGAGTGTGATGCCAGCCCCTGGAATGGAATTTCTCTCTTCCCCAAATCTCTTCATCAGTAATATCACCTATTACTTGGTTCCATCTAACTCCATTACCTGACTGGGAAATACCCAAGCCTAAGTCTCATAAGTTTCACCAACTATGGTCAGAAGATCTTTTGACTGCTGGGGATCTCTAAGCCTCTTTCCAGTGCAGATATTGAAATCACTCAAATCCCCCACTTCTAGGCCACAGATATGGTATCCACTATCGACGACATTACTAAGTGGGAAAGACACGGACAAAACGTCCCCCAAATACAACTTCGTGGCTCTTTCAGAGGACATGAAATAGGTAAGAAAGAGACTGCAGTCTAAACCTGCTATGGGGCCCAGGTAAAGAGCAGGGCTGAGTTTGAGGCAGCCAACGGTCACAGAGAAATAAAATTACTTATGTCTTCGTTCCCTACCCTGGAAGTAACCCCCCCCAAAACAAACAAACAAACAAACAAACTTCAAATTACTACATACCGACACTAATAGGAACACAAGAGTGGGCACTCCCAAGACCCCAAGACTCCAGTCCAGCCATCAGCATTCCAAGAAGTTCCATTAACTGATACCAAGCCCTGCTTCCATTTCTCCAGCTTCCTTACTCTTCTGGATGAGTAAAGCCTTCTTCGTTCGCCTCGGTTCTCTCTCACTGAACCCAAATCCCTCTCGGCTCAACTCTGGGGCATCCTCAGTTCTTTTCGCAAAGGCCACTTTCCCTGAAAATAACGCCTCTTATCCAACTAAGAACCCTTCTCAGGCCCTTCCAAATAGACACCCCTTGAGACCCAGCCCTGGTTACCTGCGGGACCCGGGCATCAGGTCTGACCCCTCCTCACCTCCCGGCAAATGGGCTTACCTCACCCGCTGCCCGGTCCCTTTTCCCCAGCTCCTCCCTCTTCAGCGCTGCTACTGAGGCCTGCCCCTGCCCTCACACAAGCCCCGGGCCTCCCGCGCCGGCTGCCTGGCCCAGCCGCCGCCAGAATCTGGCGGCTTCCCCCACTCACCAACTTCGGGATCCCAGCCCGCCCGGCCCCCCTCCTCAGCGCCCCCATTAGGCCTGCCGGGGCCCGGCCCCTTTTCCCCCTCTCCAGTGGACCATCCTACTCCTCGCTTAGGCCCAAACCCGCCTCCGTTCTCAGGCCTGGCCGCTCTCATCTCCCTGGCGCCTCCGCCCCTGCCCTTCTGGGTTCCACCAGCCGGGTACCTGGGGCTCCGTCTCCCCCGTCGGGCCCAAGCCTGTGTCGAACAGACAAACAGCTGCAGCTCAACCAAACCCTCCTGCCCCTCCTCCTCCTCCTCCTCGCCCTGGGGCGGGAGCCCCAGCCAATAGCACGGTCACCCGCCCACTGCCGTGGGTGGGCTATATGTGCACTCACCCACCAATCCTCTGGAGAAAGGCGGGCCTTTTTTTGGCGCTGTCACCGACGCGTACAGGAAAGGGAACGGGACAGACGGGGCCCCAAACCTATAAAGAGCGAGAAACTTTGAAGATGGACGAGGTGAGCAGCCATTAAAAAGCGAGCGCCCCGAGGCAGGAGGCGGTACACTGTTGACAGGCATATGTATCAGCCAATAAAATCACGACAGCCCATGACCCCGCCTTTGACTCATAAACATCTAATCAGGTGAGTGATGTGGGCGGGTCAAAGTGAAACTTTAACCAGTCCTGCGACAATTCGGGACTTGACTGGCAGGCAAGACGGGGTTGGGAGAAGCCCGAGGAAGTCCGCTGCTGACCTTCGCCCCTCCCCCCCTGGCTTGGCGGGGGCTGACTCTAGTGCCCCGCCTTCTGTGACAAATTCGCGGGCGTAAAGGGAAATACCTTCCCTAGGGACCAGGAGCCCGGGAATTTAAGTAACCCTCCTGTCTGTGATTCCTCCTTTTAGTGGGGCTTCAGAGGACAGGAGTTTTGGGGGTAGCCAGCGGGAGTTCTGAGATTTTTTGTTTTTTTGTGAGGCGAGACAATGGCAACTACAAAAAATGGTAGCTTGGGGAAGCCTTAGCCCCTTCGTAATAATTTTTTATATAGATAGTTGGTATTTTCTACATCGTATGCAAATGTGAATAAAAGCATCTTTAGAAAACGGTTGTTGTTTGTGATGTACCACAAAAAGGAAAAACGGCAAGCTTGCTGGAAAATGCAATGTCAAGACGAATCCTCATGAAGCCTACTTCCAACCATATTGCTGCACCTAAGCTCTTCCTACAGGAAAATATGTGCAGGTTTATGTGGTATGTGTTTGTTGAGGGTGGGGTAGGAATGCAGGTTTGTGGGAATAGTGGAGAGGGAAATACATAGGATTAGAAGTCAGACGACCTGAATCCTATACCCTCCTCAGGAGCTGTGGGATTTAATAGCTGTGTGATCTGGAAAGTTAAAAAAAACCTCCTTGAATTTCAGTTTCCCTTTCTGTAAAATGGGGACAATAAGACCCACTTTGCCCATCCTAGCCACTATTCCAACTGCATCACAGAAGCCAAAAAGGGGTGGGGTGTGTAGCCCTGCACAAAGAGAGATTAGGGAAAGAGGGGTCTGAAACCAATGATCACACATACGCAATTCATATTCTCTTTCACTTACATTCTTCTTCCAGTAAAATAAATAAATGAAAGTAAAGAAACTATAAAACCAGGAACATTTTTTTAATGAATTACAAGCTAAATTACAAATAATGTTAATAGCAAGAACACTCAAGGACAAGGGATAGGGAAAGAGGGACAAAATCATAAAAAGAAAAAAAATATATATATATATTTAACATTTGCATTACAAAACCCCAAGGTGCGCATGGCAACAAATCCCTCCCACCCCCATCCACAGAGACTTTAAAAACTACTATAACCTGAAATATAAATATAGTTGTCCATCCTTCTTTTAAAGAAATATTTTTTTCCCCAATACCCACTTCTCAAAGGGGGTATGGGGAAAAAGTGTCAGTATTCCATTCCTATGGAAGGAGTAGGGAGGGCCTTTAGAGGAAGATGGGAGCAGGGATCCCTGGCAACTGAAGAATTAAGAATCCTCAAAGAGAAAAACTCAAACATCTCTAATCTGCCTTTTAAGGTTGCAAGGAAGTGGATCCCAGCGAAGCACCAATCCCTATCCCAGAGCCTATCAGAAGACTCCCTTGCTCATAGGAGGGGCAGACAAGGGGTTTGGGGGCAAACATTTCTATTGTAGCCCAGCCTATTAAGTGAGGTGAAATACTAAAACGAGGGCATAAATTGGTGTGATCCATTTTTTTTAATCTAATTCTTTACAACAGACTCCTCCCCATGTTTTTGTTTTGCTGGTTTTTCAAAAGTTTCAACTTAGTCCTCTGTTGTCAGTTGGCCTTACAAAAATAGTGGTAGCAAAATTTTGGGGTCCTATCACTCCCAAATACAGGAAATGATAATTACGGGAAATTCAGAGATTAGGATGTCAAACCCAGTGTAGGGTGAGGTGAAGGAGTCTGTCTTTTTTTTCTACTATCCCAACTAAGAGGAGGGGGAGAGGGTGGTAGAGGCTGACTTAAGTGCATCTAATAGTGAAACTCCCTTTCGTTTTCACTCCTCCCTCCCCTCCACTCCTCTGTCCCCAAAGCTGGCCAGCCAAGAGGGTAAGGGGAGTGTTGAGGTAGCCAGACAAGAGCAGAGGGCCCACCTGAGTCCAAATAGCCCAAAGCCAAGCCAGGTCAAGCCCACACTGGAGAAGAGGGTGAGACTGAGGGTTGGGGCTAAGGGAAGGATATCAGAGTCGAAGGTGGGGTACTGGCTTGGTGACGTCCTGGAAGAAAGGGTGAGCCAGAGCTGCCTTTGCTGAAATGCGCTTGTTGGGGTCATAGTGCAGCATTTGCTGGAAAAAGAGATATATACTAACTTCAGTGATTTGATAGTGGACTAGGTGGGCAGCAGGTGTTCCAAGAAATCAGGAACACAGAATTTCTGCCTTTTACCCAAGGCAGAGTTCCCATTTCCCTCCTCCTATGTGGGAGCTAGGGTGCCAAGAGGGAGAGAGGAGCAGGGGCTAGGAAAACGCTGAGGCCGAGTCCAGGAGCCCCATTCTTACTTCATTCTGGGAAAAAACCCTGCCCTGGGAGAGTAAACTAGGGGAAGGAGTGCCTGCCCCCACTCTCACCGATAACAAGCTCCGTCCATCTTCATCCAGGGGAGGCACAACTTTGCTAAAATCTTGCCGGGCCCACTTGGGGAAACTCGCCTTATAATCAGGCATAGAAGTAACTCCTGGCCAAGCCACCTCATCTGGAGTTCCCAGAGTCCGAAAGATCCGGAAGAGTTGGTCAATCTCAGAGTCTCCAGGGAACAGGGCCCGCCGGGTCACCTGAAAATGAGAGAGGAAAGGCCAAGACCCACGTTGATGTCAGTCAAAACTGCCCCCTGCACAAAGGTGGTTCCCACAGGCAGTGGAAGATCAGCAGGGCCCCATGACTCCCCCCTTCCCTCAGGGCCTTTCATGGGGTCAGTCACACAGAGCCTGAGACAATGAAGTCCCTTCATCTGTCTCCTTGCCCCCTCCTTCCTTCCCCCAACCATGGCTTTACAGATCCCCAAGGCTGGGTAGGGCTGGGAGGGGGTGAATGTCTGGGGTGCCACTGACATGTAGCAAAGGGAGCCCAAGCCACTCACGGGATGTGGGGTAGACACTGCGGTCATGCCCCCTCCTTGTGATGCAGCCACTTCTAGATAGGAGCACAGCGGGCAGAGACTGTGTCTTCCATTTCTTCTGTGTTCCCCACAGCACCTAGCATGGTGCTGGGTACACACTAGGTGCTTAACAAATATTTTTTGATGAATTTAGAGAGGAATATGGGCAACTGTAAGGTAATGCACTAGGGGGAAATGCATATTATATATAGGCTAATGGTATCCAAGCCCCCAGTTATAACCCAGGTAAAGAACCATAAAACAAATATTGCTGATTTGATTTTAAAACTCAGCCCACTCCACTGCTGTATTAAAAGGATGGGAGCTCCTACATAAGGCAAGGCCTCAGTGATTCTTCAATCTGAAAAGCAGAGGTTGAGGGGGAACATGATCTAAGCCTTCAGTCTAAATGAAATGTGTAGATAAGGTGAAAACACAGTTGGCCTCACCACATTCCTGTTCCCCTTCAACAAGGTCTATGGACCAAATGAAGGAATTATTAAATGGAATGCATTCTCCCAAAATATGCAGACAACAGCTAAAATAGCTGCAGAAACAATTTAGCTCATAAAGGGGATAAAAGATGCATACTGGATGGCAAGGCTATTTGAGGATACCCTAACATAGTGGTTGACATCAGAGGCAATAGGCCTATCCTTTTACCACCACCCCTCTTGTGCTACTCTAGAGAGAGAATCCTAGGATGGAAGGGCCATGGGTCTGAGCCAAGAAACAGTTCTGTTGTCTTTAGATGTGGGTAGGAATGGGCTGGCTGGAACCCAGACATGCCGACCTACCATCTCAGCAAAGATGCAGCCCAGGCTCCAGATGTCCACAGCTGTGGAGTAGTATTTGCATCCCAGGAGGATTTCAGGGGCTCGGTACCACAGGGTGACCACCTGTGGGGCAAAGGTAGGAAGAGGAAGGGTGGTTTGGGGGGCATGGAAATTCCCACATCTCACTACTTTCCAAACTCTCAGCCTCTTAACAAGCAGCTTCCTTCCCTCCATCCTTCCCCTTGCTCTGATTTCCCCTAAGTAAGGTGACTACACAGGACTTCTAAGCCCAGAGTGAGCCTAGCCCATGGCTCTGGGGACCATATTTTCAAAACCCCAGGGACCTAGCTAGAAAACTTGAAACAAATGGTCATAATCTTCATGGTATCTCATCCAGCTGCCCTGGCTCATCTTCTAAGCACAGTTAACTCTGCAAGGGAATTCTGTGCATACACTAAAACCGCTTGGAATGTCAGAGATTATTTCCATCTATCCAGAGGAAAACTGCTGGCCAGATAGTTTAGTAATTTTGTGAATGCCCTTGTTAACATCTTAGGGGAAGCTCAACGAAGAAAAGGGTAGAGGGACTCACCTCATGGGTATAAGTACGAACAGGGACTCCAAAGGCTCTGGCGAGTCCAAAGTCTGCTAGCTTGATGGCCCCCTCCGCATTGATAAGCAGATTCTGAGGTTTGAGGTCTCGGTGCAGGACCCGATGAGAATGGCAGAAAGCTAGGCCCTGAAGCAGCTGGAACAGATAGCTCTGGCAAGGGAGAAAGGACTATGTTTTTCCATCACAGAGAGCAGATTAGGGTCTGCTCTGTGTCCCTAAAGCTCTACTAAAGCCCTTACTATGTTGGAATATGATCACATGCTTGCAAGCTATTTCTCCTATTGGACTGGCAGCTCAGTGAGGATAAAGACTAGGTTTTATTGAATTTTACATCCCCTTTCCATATCCTGTGCCTAGCACATTGAAGGTGTTCAACAAATGTGAACTGAATGAATATTTGTTGATTGATTGAAAGTAGCTCAGGGAGTGAAGAATCAGCTTTAAAACAAACAACTGAGACTCCAAGCAGGTGGAAGGGCTTTGTGAAGGTACCTATAAAGTGCCCTCAAATCTCATTTAACTGAGTTTCATCTGACCTCCCACCTGAGCAGCTAAGTTGACTCAGTAGTCTAGCAGGGGTTTTTAACCTTTTTTTGTTCCACGGACCCCTTTGCCAGTCAGGTGAAAACCACAGACTCCTAAGTCCACACTATACTGTGTATTATTTAATAACTATATCACACCCACACAAACACGTCCCTACAAGAATAATGTTTTTTGAACTTCAATTCAAGCTCATGGACCCCTGGTTAAGAACCCCTGGTAGAGTTTCTACTCTATTTCTTTGAGTCTCCTGCCCAGCCCTATGGTTAACGAGCATGAAAGAGCCACAAAAGAAAGGTGTGTGTGCATGTGAGCGTGTGTGTCTGAGGGCCTGGAAAGGAATCAAGATCACACATCATCACCCAGCCTGAATTGCCTGCCTCCCAACATGACCCTAATGGGGAGGAGTCAAAAAGGGTTACCTTGATGAGGGGAAGAGGAATGCCGGTGATAGCAGAGGCATCCATGAATTTCTTCAGATCCTGGTGCAGAAACTCAAAAACTAGGTAGAGTTTGTTTTCTGTGTGGATGACATCCAGCAGCCTAGGGAAGGGAGGTCCGGAATGGGGGTGAGGGAGAGAAATGCCCAGACTACACAGATAAAACTCATTCTCCTTTACCATCAGACCACCTCCTAGATACATACTTACTTGACAATATTAGGGTGGTTAAGCTCCTTAAGCAGAGAGATCTCTCGGATGGCAGTACTGGGTACACCCTCTGTCTCACTTGGAGGGATTGGGAGAGCAGAGATGGGAATTTGGTTACAAATATGCTTTTCGCCCCAGCCCAGTCATTCCTTTCCCCCAAGGAGGCACCACCCCAGCATCCCCTAGAAATGAGAAAAGAGAAGGTAATTCCTGGGTGGAACAGGGAGTGGTTTTTGGACACATTAAGGTCATCATTTCTTCTTGCCAGAGGTAGGTAAGTAGGCCTCCGGTGAAGGCGAGGCTGAGAAGGTAACAGAAAAAAATGTGGTAGTAGCACCCAGCCTCCCCATATAGGCCAGTGAGTTTCAACTGCCATTCTTTTGAAAGAGGGAGAGAATTCTAAGAGGAGGGTGGGGTTGGGGCAGAGAGGAGGGCTCTTCATTCAGAAAGATATTCTTTACCGGTTCCCACAAAACCCAACTCCACTGGACCCCATCCCAGAGGCCTCCTTTCTCTTCCCGAGGCTCTGCGTATTTGGGGGCATCACCCGGCTCAGTTCGGGGAGGAAGTTTTCCGTGGATTCCACACCACCCTATACTTTCCACAGGGAAGCCCTCTAGTCTGTCCCCCAGGCCACCTCCCCATTTCAAAAGTCCTTCCTACTACCTTCCGGTCCCTGGACCGCTGCCGCCGGTGGCGGTGGGAGGGAGGGGGAGGGGGCTCTTGCAAGGGTGCTCCCCAGTTATGAGTCCCGGGTAGAGAGGTCACTCACGTGTCCAGGCGGATTTTCTTAAGCGCCACCACTTCTCCCGTCACCTTGTTTTTGGCTTTGTACACAACTCCGTACGTGCCCTCTCCGATCTTTTCCACCTTTTGGAAGTTCTCCATGAAGTGCTGAGTCGGGTCAGCCAGGCCCTGGAGCGGGGGCCTGGGAACCCTGCAAAAAGCGAGCCCAAACTCTGGAGGGGCGTGGAGAGGGAGACAGGGCCCGGCACCGCGGCCCCAGGTCAGGATGGAACGCAGTGTAACTCTCTTGTCAACTTGTCCAACTTGAAACAATGTTGCGGGCTCCCGCAGTTCCCGACTGCCACCAGAGGCCCCGCCCCTCCTTCCCGCGTTTCCCTGGCTCCGCCCCCAGCCCTTCCTATTGGGGGACGTCAGAGGGGGCGGGACGAACCGAGCGCCCCTCGCCTCAAGTGGCCCCGCCCCGCGCAAGTTTGGTCTGGAGCGGGATTAAGTTGCTGTGTTGCTGGAGTGGCTGGTCGCCTTTTTCCAGCTACTGATTTGGTCTTGAGTTTCCTCTCCTGTCCCAAGTCTGTAGGGATTCCCTGATCTTTAACTCACCATTTCCCCCACCCCTGGAATGTATCGACCTAAAATTAAATCCCACCTGGCCTCCTTTGCAAAGCAGGAGGCCCGGGATCTCACCCGACATTTTAAGGGATTCCTGGGCCTCGGAGGAGTCGTTGCCAGGGCCTCTCAGCCTACCCCGATACTGTCTGTTTTTGGACGTGGGTTCTGTTTCTGTCTTTTTGAGAGGCTCCTCGGTTGACGCAAACGATTCACTCTCCCATGATGAATTGTGTGTGTTAGGTATGTGTTATGTAGCTGCCCCTGGGTCAGCGCTTTCCCGGGGGGTGGAGTGTGTCAAGATGAGAGTGACCTATGAAACCAGAAATTGCCATTGGGTAGCGGGATGGATAGGGGTGTCTAGGGACCAGGACCGGTCTCAGTTCTGCCTCTCTCGGGTCCTCCCGCCCCTCCCAGGCCTTGGAGAGGAGGAAGGGCTATGTAAATGAGTACCCCTTTCTTATAGAGCGTTTGTCCCAGTGTCTGGCACCTTTGGTTGCTGGAGGGAAGAGGATGGATCTGGTGCTGAGGAGGTGCCTTTTGCAGGTGGCTGTGATAGGTGCTCTGCTGGCTGTGGGGGCCACAGAAGGTTAGTGTGGGGGGAGCACGGACATGGGCGGGTGTGAATTTGGGCTTGAACTCCTGATGCGTTTTTTCCCTCCTAATGGGAGATACCAGCTCCCCCAGACAATGCTTCAGGTTTCTCCCATCTATTTGATTTAGTAAGCTTCCTCCCCAGGAATCTCCCCAGAGATTTGGGATTGAGCAGATTGAGCATTATCATCTGCTTGGAAGGGCAGAAAGATAATGGGTCTTTGTAACCCAAATTCTGATGGCCTCTGGGCAGTGAGTTGGAACAAGAGCTCCAAAAGGGTGAAACACTGGTGGGAGAGCTTCTAGGTAATGTCTGAGGCACTTGAGGTGCAGGGTTTAAAGTGGAGAGTAAGAGAATGTGGAATTGGATAAGAAGGCTAATGAGACACACACACCCCCCCACCCCCCACCCCGCCAGGGGTGGGGTGAATATAGCTCCAGGCTCTTTTGTTCTGGGTCTGGGAGAGACAGGCCTAGGGGTCTCAGCTGAGCATCACATGAAAGGGCTCTGGGGGATTGGTGCCTTGTGACAGGAGCAAGGGGAGGATGTGGGGTGGTAAGAGGGTCTGGAATGTCCCTGCGGTACTGAGGAGGGGTGTTGGGAGTGGAGAAAGACTGGGGCGTCTTATGACTTTACTTGCTCTAGTGGTGGGAAGCGCAATGAGATGATTCTAGATCCTCCCCCAGCAGAATCAACTGGGTTTCCAATTACACATTAGAAAAGGGCTGGGGATAGTTTCTGCCATGCTGAAATATATACATCATAATTCAGCCACCTATCCCCCTCCTTAGATCCTTGGTTTCATAGACTTCTAGAAAGTTCTACGTGATCTGACCTCCCTCTTTCCTGGTACAGTATCAAATCCTTTTCTTTTACAATGTTCCCCAATGTATTCTCTTTTGGAAACATTCTGTTCATACCCACTCACCTGAGGCTCTTAAAAGATTGTGCTTATGTTTTGGATCCTGATTTTTAAAATCATAAAAATGCACAGCTTAGTGATTTTGGTGGTAGATGAGGATAATAGTACAAATACAGGAATGTTCCTCTATTACAAGGTGTTAAAAATATGGTTATACATGGAAAAAACACAAGGAATGTAACTTAGAGACTATAGTTAATAGTAATATTGTAATATTTTTGCAGCAATGGCAAAGAAGGTACTATATCAATGCTAAGGGTCAACAATGGGGGTATAAGAGAGTATGGGATCTTTCCTTTCAGAGTAATGAAAACATTGTACAATTGACTGAGGTGATGACAGCACAACTCTGAGATGAAACTGAGAGCCACTGAGTATACCCTTTGGATGGACTGTACAAGGCAGGGGACCGTATAACACAGTGTACCCTGTGGTGGATGATGGACTGTGGTTAACAGTACAAATATGAGAATGTTCTCTCATGACCTATAACAAATAGACAATACTAATACATGGTGTTAATAATAGGATGGTTTGTGGGGAAAATACACCCAAAAGTATGCTATGGACTATAGATAGGAGTAAGAAAAAATCTGAAAAAGACATTTTTAGATATTAATGACAATTTTATATGGATTGGATTTGATAATTTTGTTTAGTGTGAAATGACACTGTGCTTATGAAAGAAAACATTTGTATTTTTACAGATACATACTGAATCTGTAGGGTTAAAATAATGAGATGTCTGGGATTTGCTTCTAAATACTTTAGCCAAAAAGAAAAGAAAAAGATAGATAAAGCAAATGTGGCAAAATGTTGATAGTTATTGGATCTTGGTGATGGCATATGGAAATTCATTACATCCCCTTTTCTCGGCCCTCTCTCTTGGTCAGTTACAATAAATTTCTGTCTGCTCTGTCTCCACCCCCAACCTCTGCCTGCTACTGATACATCTTCCTCACTGCTTGCCAGTGATCTTTCTAAGACAAATGTAATCATGTTCAAAATCCTTCTCAAGGGTGAACTTTATGGTATGTGAAATTTTTAAAAAAACACAAACCCTCTGAGGTGGCCTTGCTTATAGTATAAGGCCACACTCCTTAGCCTGGCACTCAAACCCTCCAACCCAACTCCTCAGCCTCATCTCTCCCTGTGGGCATCAGCCACATTGCCAGTCCCCTAACATGCCTTCATACATCTGCTCATGCTGGTCCTTCTGCCTGGAAGGCTCAATTCTACAGGCCAAATGCGAGCTCCTCATTGAATTCTTCCGCAAACTGCTGAGTTAATCTCTGTAGTCTGTCATTTCATTGCACTTTGTACATGTCTGCTATGGCACATATTAAACAGTGCCTTGAATTATAGTTACTTAGTACATGTCTATTTACTGTACTTTACCTTGAATCCCTTTGGGGCCATGTCTTATTCATTTCTCAAGTCCTTTGTGTCTAGCACAGTGCCTGGTACATGGTGGGTATTCAGTAAAATAAAATGCATTTTGAATGTGAGAATGAGTGGAATGACATGGAATAAAGTGTTATTCTCTGAGAAGGAGCTGAATGAGGACCTGGGGGCCCTCATGGTACACTCCTCTTAGGACCTAGAGACCAGGACTGGCCTGCTGTCTCAAGGCAGCTCAGAACCAAAGCCTGGAACAGGCAGCTCTATCCAGAATGGACAGAAGTCCAGGGACCTGACTGCTGGAGAGGTAGGAATTGGCAGCCTGGGGGGGAGGGCACTGTGGAAATGGGATAAAGAGAGGAGCAAGAACTGCACTGAATGTAGCTTGGAAAGGTAGGAAGGGAAAAGGGGTATGGGGAGGGGCAGCTGAGGAGTCCCATCTAATGCAGCTTCTCTACCCAGGTGGTCAAGTGTCCCTGAAGGTTAGTAATGATGGGCCCACTCTGGTTGGGGCAAATGCCTCCTTCTCCATTGCCCTGCACTTCCCTGAAAGCCAAAAGCTGCTGCCAGATGGGCAGGTCATCTGGACCAGCAATGCGACCATCAATGGTAAGTACCTCTCTATCCTGGTCCCGTGTTCCTAGGGCTTAGATCCCCCAGTTTCCCCCAATGGGCTCAGGGAATGCCCCTTCCCCCTCTTTTTTTTTTTTAAACAAATTACATACGTAATAATTATCCATTTTAGTAAAATTAGAAAATATAATGGAAGCAAAAAGAAAAGAAAATTACAGGCCCCAAATTGGGGGACAGTAGAATCCAACAGACCTAGAAGTTGGACAAATCTGGACTTAAATGTGTTACTAGTATGTGACCCTGGGCAAGTTACTTTATCATTTGGTGTCTCCATTCCCTTATCTGTAGAATGAGGATGAGACCGACCTTGAAAGGTTGTTGTAAGGATTAAAATATGATAATGTATAAAGCACTTGGCATAGTGCCTATCCTAGCCTACAGTAAAAGCTCAATAAATGTTAGCAAGTGCTATTATTTCTGTTTTTATCTCACTAGCTAGAGGAAACTAAACAGTTTGACATATAGCTTCCAATCTCTTTCCCACGCGAGTATGTACATATGAATCTGTAATTTGTAGTTTCCATTCACCACCACCCCCACTACTAGCCACAATGGGTTAGACCATAGGGGATGCACTTTCTAGCTAAGGAGTATTCCAGAACCCCTCCTTGAGCCCCTGAGAGCCATTTTAGGGGTTTTGGTGTATGGCAAGGAATGCCAGAGTTTCATGTCTCTCAGGGAGCCAGGTATGGGGAGGACAACCAGTGTATCCCCAGGACCCTGATGACACCTGCATCTTCCCTGATGGTGGACCCTGCCCATCTGGCCCTTGGTCTCAGCGGAGAAGTTTTGTTTATGTCTGGAAGACCTGGGGTAAGGGACTCCTTTCTCTGGCCTACCACCTACACTTGGATTCACCTCTTCCTATGTGATCACTTTTCTTTTCTTGGCCTCACCCTTAACCTCTGTGACTTCCCCCAATCTTCAGTTTCTCCTTGGCTTCTTCCTCTTCTATAACACAACTCTAACATAGTTCTTTCTGGGAGCCTTTCGCCAATTGTAGTCTCACCTCATGAAACCCTCATTAGGACTCCTTACTGGCCCCCCCCATGTCACAGCCTTCCAAGCACCCTCTGAAGTAGCCAACCTCAACCTACCTCTGAGCTCCCTTCTTCTGTGCCCCTTCTCTAGTTGGCCCCTCATTCCCCTTTGACCAGTAATGCACCTTATCCCTGCTTTTCTTTCCAAAAACTTCAGGCCAATACTGGCAAGTTCTGGGGGGCCCAGTGTCTGGGCTGAGCATTGGGACAGCCAGGGCAATGCTGGGCACACACACCATGGAAGTGACTGTCTACCACCGCCGGGGGTCCCGGAGCTATGTGCCCCTCGCCTGCTCCCGCTCAGCCTTCACCATCACTGGTAAGGGCTTAGGAAGGGACAAGGCCAGTCTTAGGGCAGGAAAAGGTAGGGGGAAGCGGCTGTGGCTCAATCAGTAGGGCTCCCGTTTACCATATGGGAGGCCCCAGGTTCGGTTCCCGGGGCCTCCTGGTGAAGGCAAGCCCGCCCGCACGGCGTGGTTAGCTGACCCAGAGAGCACAAGCAGCAAGGGGGGGATAAATGAATAAATAAATAAAATCTTAAAAAAAAAAAAAAAAGGAAAAGGTAGGGAGGCTTGTCTGGGCCGGAAAGGGGAAATGGTGTGCAATTTTAAAGCCAGGAAGAGTTGGGTAGAGGACTGTGGGTTTGGAGCCAGTGAAGAGCTAGCCAGTCCACCTGAGATTGGAGGGTGTGGTTGTGAAAGGAAAAGCTGTGGCCCAGGACTGGTTCTCACCTTTTCTGACTCCAATCCCAGACCAGGTGCCCTTCTCTGTGAGCGTGTCCCAGCTGCGGGCCTTGGATGGAGGAAACAAGCACTTCCTGAGGAATCAGCCTCTGACTTTTGCCCTCCAGCTCCATGATCCCAGTGGCTATTTGGCTGGGGCTGACCTCTCTTACACCTGGGACTTTGGAGACAGCAGTGGCACCCTGATTTCTCGAGCATTTGTGGTCACCCACACTTACCTGGAATCTGGCCCAGTCACTGCTCAGGTGGTGCTGCAGGCTGCCATTCCTCTCACCTCCTGTGGCTCCTCCCCAGTTCCAGGCACCACAAATGGGTACATGTCAACTGAAGAGGCTTCTAGCACCACAGCTGGACAAGTGCCCACTGAAGAAGTTGTAGGTACTACACCTGGTCAGGTGCCAACTGCAGGGCCCTCTGGAACCACAGCTGTGCAGGTACCAACCACAAAGGTCATAGGTACTACACCTGTGCCAATGCCAACAGCAGAGGGCCCAAGTACTACTACACCTGGGCAGGTGCCAACTGCAGAGATCATGGGTACCACTTCACCTGGGCAGATGCCAACCTTGGAGGTCAGTACTACACCTGCAGAGGTGTCAACTGCAGAGCTCTCTGGAGCCACAGCTGCACAGGTAACAACTAGAGAGTTGGTGGAGACTACAGCTGGAGAGGTACCTAGCCTTGAGCCTGAGGGGCCAGATGCCAGCCCATTCATGCCTACGGAGGGTATTACAGGTGAGAGGGCCAGTATGAACAAGATTATTGAGGTGGGGCATTTGTCACTACTCTAGAGAGCTGAGTTTTACCCAGAACCCAGATATTACCAAGTCTTTTGCTTAGCTCTGGAGTCCCCTCAAAGCCCTCACTGGCTCTAAAGCCCTCAAGACCCTCTAAATGACATGGAATATATCTGGAGTTCAGGAAACCAGGGTCTTAATCCCAGGCCACAGGGACAGAGCTTGTTCCTCCTCTACCCCCTGAGAACTGTTGGGAAGGCCAAGGAACAGACCATGATCATTTACCTAATGTTTATGTCTCATTTTCCATTCAAGCAGAAATGCTCAAAAGTCTTTCCCATATATTCTGATACCCTGCTCTTCCCACTTCCTACCCCTGGATTCCCATCCCAAAGCAAGTCAGTCTGGAATTGTGGTGAGAACACTAAAGAGGCAAGAATGAGATAGTGACACTTGAGTTAGCCTGTGTGAAGGTGTCTGGCACAGTGTGGGAGTGATAAACATTTGAGGCTTTTTAAAACTTCAACTCTACCACTAACTGTGTAACTCTGGGGCAGTCATTTCCTGGGCTCTGTTTCCTTAGCTATAAAATGAGATTTCCCAGGTCTTGTCTGATTCCAAGTGAGTGACTCTTGGATCCAGTAACTCCGGCTCTACCTGGACAAGTGCCTGCTTGGCCTCTGCCTCCAGGTGAGTTCTTTGTCTCTTGACTTAACCTCCTTCCTCCTCTCCTGCCAGGTTCCCAGAGCCCCCTCGTCGATGGCACAGCTGCCTTAATCCTGGTGAAGCGACAAGTACCCCTGGATTGTGTTCTGTATCGATATGGCTCCTTTGCCCTCATGCTGGACATTGTCCGTAAGTCTTGCTTATTCGGGGGGCTGAGGGAAGGTGGCACGTGCTAGCCTAGAACTGACCAGTGGAGGTGTACCTTGGGAAGAGTTACTCACCTGGAGAGGAAGAATACTCAGATGCAAAGGACCTTATTTGAAAGCACTGGGATGGGATTGGGGGAGCAGTCCTGGGCTCTCTTATCTATAGGTTTTTGGAGAGGCCTAGTGAAGGAACCCCAGCCTCACAATCTTGCAACTCTGCAGAGGGTATTGAGAGTGCTGAGATCCTGGAGGCTGTGCCATCCAGTGAGGGGGATGCATTTGAGCTGACTGTGTCCTGCCAAGGCGGGTGAGTATCCTGCTGGTTTCCCTGGGAACTCCTGGGTTGACCATCGCCCTGCTCTATGATGCTCAGTGTCCCTTCCCAGACCCCCTGATAAAAACTGACATCTCTCCCAGGCTCCCCAAGCAAGCCTGTATGGACATCTCATCACCAGGGTGCCAGCCCCCTGCCCAGAGGCTGTGCCAGCCTGTGATACCCAGCCCAACCTGCCAGCTGGTTCTGCACCAAATACTAGAGGGAGGCTCGGGGATCTACTGCCTCAATGTGTCTTTGGCTGATGCCAACAGCCTGGCAATGGTCAGCACCCAGCTTGTCATGCCTGGTGGGTACCTGGACAAGAACTGGGATGAAGAAGGGGAGAGGGCAGAGGCCAGCTGGCAGGGAGCAGAGGCTGACTGAAGCAGTGCCTGGGATTCTGCTCACAGGTCAAGACGCAGGCCTTGGTCAGGCTCCCCTGCTTGTGGGCATCTTGCTGGTGCTGACGGCTGTGGTGCTTGCATCTCTTATATATAGGTGAGGACTCCACCGTCCAGCTCAGGCCCCCTTGTTAACACCCCTTATTACCACCACCCATTCTTCCTCCGGGAGAGGAGATACCACCAACCCCTTTGAGGAAGTATGATGTCCAGGAAAGAGTCCGGGCTTGGAAGTTCAACAGGCCTGGGCTGCAGTCTTACTTGTGGGACCTTGGGCAAGTCACTTAACCTCTCTGAGCCTGTTTCCTCTCTGAAAAATAGGAAAATTACTATCTGCCATTCGGTGCTTTTGTAAGGTTTGAAACAATGTGGGCAGAGCACCTGGCTCTGAAGCAAGAGTGCAAGACATGATGATGTTGATGAGTACTATTATTAATAATATTAAGAGTGGGGGGATTGGGAGAACTAAGGTTCTCCATCTGAAAGAAGGGCAAGTTCCTAGCCCTGGGGTATCAAAGCAGGGACGCTTACAGGGGGATGGACAGAGTTTACCACAGAAACCAGAGAAGATGAACCCTGGAGGCGAGAAGGTGAGGGACCTGGCATTGAGGCCAAGTAGACCTTGAATGCAGGTGTGTCCCCTTCTTTGGAGAAGGGTGGACTGGCTGCCCTTGTCCACTATTAATCACTTTCTCCTCTTTTCTCCCGATATCAGGCGCAGGCTTATGAAGCAGGACTCAGCTGTCCCCCTGTCCCAGCTGCCACAGGGTGCTACCCTCTGGCTGCGCCTGCCCCGGATCTTCCACCCTTGCCCTATTGGTGAGAGCAGCCCCCTCCTCAGTGGACAGCAGGTCTAAGTACTCTCATGAGATGCTATGATTTACCTGCGATAGGCATCTCCTCTTTTCTCCAGGCTTCTCTAGGAGAGTACCATTACCTGAATTAAATACTCAGAACCTGATGCTGTTTTTTCTTGCTTCTTGGGGGAATCTACATCAATTAAGAAGTGAAGGAAGGAGGTGTACCACTTATCAGCAGATATCCCAGTAGGAAAAAAAAGTCATTTTATTCAGATGAGGCACTTTGAATGTATGTTTGTGGTGTATGTGTGCACGTGTGTACATGTGCATGGGGAAGAGTGGAGGTGGTGCAGGATAATAAATACTGTGAGGGTGAAGGAACACTCCCCTGAGCTAGCAGGAGGGTGTGGCAGCAATGTACAGAGCATAGGAGGTGGAGTCCAGGGATGGGGAGGTGTGTTCATGGCAAGCTTGGAGGCTGAGGATGTTCCCTCAGCAAAGGAAGCCAAAGAAATTGGAGGAGCGGGGTGGCGGGCCCATAAGCATGGGCATCTGGTTCTTGTGGGTGATCTTGATCTGGAAGGGAAGGAGACACATTCAGAGGCAGGACCTGATGACTTGGGGCTGGAGCCACAGAAATTTGGGAGGAAATCTGTGGGGTTCAGGTGGGTCTCTGGGGTCCTAGAGAAGCCGGATAGGAAGGCCAGGGGCTGAGAAATCAGGGCTTGGGAGAAACGGTACACAGAGGACGTTAAGGAAGCTGTTGAGTGGATATTTAGGATTCATGGAGTCCATGGGTTGGGTTTTTGGCAGGCACAGGCAATACTCACTGTACAGGGCGTCTGCATCCAGGGTTCCCCGTCAATTTGCATGGGGAGGGTTTTTGTGGTGCTGTGGGAGGCCAGGGCAGATTGCTGAAGATTTCCTTACCAAGCAAACACTAACTCTCTGCTTCTTCTGCTGGCCTTGGGACCCTCTGTCACTAAGGAAGATCTCCTAATACAGTCTCTCCCCACCATTCCCATGACCCTTCTGTTCTTCTGGCCCTAGGCCCTCCCCCTGCCCCTGGCCATTGCTTACTGGAAGGTGATCTCAGAGCACTTGGCCAGCCGCCGTCCAGCACTCTTGAGCTTGGTATAGATCTGGCCCATCTCAATTGCACCCTCCAGCCCCACCACTTCCAGCCGCTTGTCGCTTAGGTCTGGGGGTAGGAAATAGAGACAGGCTTTCAGAAGGCTTTACAGAAGCAGAGTGCCCCCAAAGAAAGTTACACCTCTTTAGTCCCACCTGTTCCCAAGGCCACTCTCCTCACCTGGTACACAGGTTTTCAGGATATCAGGGTCAGTGATGACTTTAGCTGTAGCACCAAAGGCCTGGTTGATCCCATGGCCATCCCCATGGGGTCTCTTGGTATCACCCCAGAGATTGGAGCCACCATGCATGCTAGGGATATTCAGCACTGCGATGCCTTCCAGGGACAGGTTGCTCAGATCCAGGGATTTTCCGCAGATCTGAGGGGAAGGGGCACAGTCCTGGTTGGGGCAGGCACAGAGCCTCACCTTGTGGTATGAACATAGATGTGACCCCCCCCTCCACCAGAGGACAAAGTGGGAAGGCTAGGATTTGGAGATTTGTGAGGGATGAAGGGAAATAGGGACTAGTGTATCTTGAGGATTTGGAAAATCAGCATTGGAGAGCTGGGAGAAGGTCAAAGAAGTACAGGTTCAAGAATATGAGAAATTCCCAAGGGTGGCTATTGTGGGGGAAGCTTGGATAGAAGCTGAAAAGGATGTAGGGTTAGCTCTCATCATACGCACCTCAACTGTCAAAGACTCCTCCAGCTTTTTACATGTTGAGAAGATGGATTCAGACGTGGCAAACTCGAAGTACCAAAGCTTGTTCTTCATTCTGAGTCAGCCCCACCACATAGCCCAGTAGGGAGGGGACAGGTTACACAGTGCTGGAGGGAGTGGGCTAGGTAACAGGAAAGGGCATCAACCTCCCAGCTCCAGTCCCATGGGGAACAAGGGTAGCTTCGGTGGGGGGTTTCCACGAAGTCTCACTGCCCCTCCAAGTGTTCTGAGTCCAAGTGGGCCATAGCCTGGTCCCAGCCACTATGTATGCCCACACCCCCTCTCCTTTCCCTTACCTGCTGTTGAACTTCTCAGGGTATTTCTCCCGCATGATGTGGAATCGGTGAGCGATAGAAGCATCCTGGGGAGTTCAGGGCATGTAGGATCAGACACCTGCCTCCTCTCCCTTCTGAGAACTCTCTCTCTCTTTAACTCCCCTGCCTGGGAGCAGCACACCCCAAGTTCTTTTCTTGCAACTCACGCTGTACCCCCATCCTCAATTTCCCTGTGTCACAGCTACCTTAACCTCTACTTTCCCTTTCTGCCCTCCTTCAGTCTCTGCCTGTTTAGCCCCCACTTCCTCCCTCTCCCCACCCCCATATCCACTCCACTGACCACACCAATGGAGAAGTAGTTATTGATGATTTGAAAGGGGACTGGGTCGCTCTTTTCTTCAGTTTGTTCTGGTATCACTTCCACAGACCATCGATCCATATGTACCACCTTACTTGTCTCTAAGTCCTTGAGGATCTTCCCCAAATTCTGTCCCTCATACCCTAGGGGTAGAGAAGACAAGTTAGCAGTGAGCTCCAGGACCGCAGGGACTGCTCTCAGCTCCCAACTCCACAAATTCCCAGGTGTCTTCTGCCCTGGTTCTGCAGAACCTCTCAGTCCCTATCAGTGAAAGGGGAGGGTGTTTGGTAGTGTCTCCCATGGGCCAGTCTAAGGTCAGCCCCTTGCTGACTCTTCTCTCCATACTGTCATGGAGGGTGAGTGTTCCCACTATTTGTGACCATCTAAAAATAATGCTGAAATTAATCTGGAATCTTGGAGAAGAGCCAGGGCAATGCTAAAAAAGATGAGTAATGAACGGGGATAATCTCTCTCTCTCTCTCTCTCTTTCTCTCTCTCTCTCACTCACTCTCTTTCCACCCCACCAAACAATGCAGTAGAAAGCAATAGTCTCTAAACTGTGATATTGGCATAGTGAAAAGAATAAGAAGTTCAATAGCAAAGAATAGAATTCCCAGAAATGGACTCAATATATAGATGGGAATATATTTCAAATGACATTTCAAATAAATGGGGAAAAGAAAGATTATTCAATAAATGGTGCTGGATGTACAAGTTACTCCTTATAACAAAATAAATTCAAGATGGGTTAAATAATTTAAATTAAAAAAAAAAAAAAGAATATGGATTAGAAGACATGAGTGAATATTTATAATCTTTGAGTGGAAAATGCCTTTCTAAAGCATAATCCAAAACTCAAAAAGTCAAAATGAAAGACTGATAAAGACAATTAGACTAAAATTTAAAACTTTTGTATGGTTAAATGAATAAACATATATCTAAAACAAAAAAGGACAAAATATAAACCAGGAAAAATTATCTGTAGCACATATAATAGACTAACTTCCTCAACATTTAAAAAATAATTATAGGGGAGCGGATGTGGCTTAGGCCCTTCCACATCCACCTCCCACATGGGAGGTCCCAGATTCAGTTCCAGGTGTGTCCTGGAGAAAGCTGAGCAAAACAATGAGCAAACAGACAAGAGAACCATCTGGGGGACGGTGGGGGATAAGTTAAAATAAATAAAGTAAAAAAAATCTTAAAAAAAAAATACAAAATTCATAGCATCAGAAACTAGAACACAGGTTACCGGGGCCAGGGTCGGGGTAGGGAATGGGGAGTTAATGCTTAATTGGTTCAGAGTTTCTGTTTGGGGTGATGGAAAAGTTTTGGTAATGGGTGGTGGTGATGATAGCATAACACTGTGAACATAATTAACTACTCCACTGAATTACATATTTGAGTATGGTTCAAAGGGGAAATTTTTAAGTTGTATATATGTTAATAGAATAAAATTTTTTAAAAAACCATAGGACTGTACAATACAAACAGTGAACCCTAATGAAAACTATAGGCTATAGTTAAGAGCATAATTATAATATTATTGTTTCCCTAATTGTAACAAAGTTACCACACTAATTCAAAGTGTTAATAATAGGGAAAATTGCATGTGTGAGGTATATGAGAACTCTGTATTTTCTTCATGATTTTTCCCTAAACCTAAAACCTCTCTAATAATAATAAAAATATAAATAAAAATAACACGAAGTTACTGAAAGAAATACGCTCACAAATCACTGATTTTGAAAAGGCAATAGAGAAGACTTTCAGGAAGACGGTGGATTAGAAAGACATGGGACTCTCTCCTCTCCCAGAAAAAATAGCTAGAGGTCAGGCAGAAATGGCCTGAAAAAAAGTTCTAGGTTTTAGGACACCAGGGGAAGGCTGGACACCACCCAAAAGAGAGAGGGCACAAGGGGAAAAAAATCTCAACGTTAAGACTGCCAGTAGATGCTGCAGCTGCAGCTGTTGGCGCCCTTCCCCCACCCTAGGATCAGATAATTTTGAATTCTCAGGCCTCTGGCTGGTGGCTGCAAACAGTGGGGGCTGCAGGGAGCTGCCTCCCTGAGGAAACAGGAGAAAGAGTGACATAGCCTAAGGCTGATTCGCTTTTGACCCACAAGTTTGGTCTGCTGAGTCCCATGAGCCCTTCCAGGCCAGGGGCAGTGCCACTGTTTGCCTTGGGAGCCAGCAAGGGACTACTCCCTACTGACCAGGACTGGTTATTGAGGAAGCAGAGGGGAGTGGAATTATTTCCTACCAACAAAAAGGGAGAGGGCTGCCAGCAAAGGTTGGAGAACAGCCTCTGAGAAAGTTTGAATTCCGAGGCTCTGAATAGCCTCCAGGCAGTTCCTCTGCCACATTGTTGCTGTCCTTGTTGCAGCAAACACACTATGACCAGGCTTTGAACTTAGAGGGCTGCCAAAGAGCGCCATCTGTGGCGGACCAAGGAAGTGCGTGTGAGAGAATTAAAGTAAATAAGAGAGGATTTTTCTGGCCTTTACAGCACCCCTCCCCAAGGGCCTTGGAAGCGAGTGTGCAACCCATTACTGGGTCCATGACCCAGATCTGTGCAACTAACGGACAATCCTAAAGACCTAGAACAGGTTGAACCAAGAATCAAAGAATGGGAGTAAAACATCTTCCCACCACTAAATCTCTGAAAAGATAGAGAAATTGAGCATCAGAGCAAACTCACCATCATAATCAGATGCCTGGATATCAGCAAAAAATTACAGGCCATACTAAGAAAAATGGAAGACAGGGCCAAGAAAAGGAATATATCAATGCCCCAGAAGAGACACAGGATTTGAGAAAACTAATCAACAAGATTCATACAAATTTCCAAAATCAAATTAAAGAGTTGAAAGACAGGTTGGCTAAAGAGATAAAGGACATCAAGAAGACACTGATAGTAAATCAATCAATCAATCAATCAATCAATCAATCTTTTCAAAAAGGGGGGGTTTAAAATGGACAAAGTAAGTGGAAAAAAAAAAAAAAAAGGAGAAGAGGGGGACTTCCGGGAAGATGGCGGACTAGTAAGACACAGGAATCTCTTCTCCAGAAAAATAGCTAGAGGACAAGTGGAAACAGCCCCGAAAAAGATCTTCTAGGGTTTAGGACAACAGGTGAAGGCTGGACACCACCCAGAAGAGAGAGGGACAGAAGAGGGAAATCACAACAACAGAACCGTGAGTTGCAAGTAGCAGCTTCTGCTGCTGCCGGCACCCTCCCCCACACTCTTCAGAATTCTCGGGCCTCTGGGCCTGCGACCACAGACAAAGGGGGCTACTCCCGGAAAGGGGAGAGAGAGGGACACAGCCTTAGGCTGACTCAGGTTCTGACCTGAAATTTGGGCTGTGGAGCCCCACGGACCCTTCCACACAGCGGTTTGCCCTGGGAGCCTAGAAAGGACTGGAGAAATGCGACCCTCCCAACCTCCCCCTCTACTAGCCTGGACTAATTGTTGAGGACTCCAAGGGAGAGGGGAGAGAGAGCCTGGGGCTGACCCTGCTTTGGACTCCCAGGTTTGGTCTGCCCTGTCCCGGGACCCCTTCCAGGCCGGGTGGGGCTGCGCCATTGTTTGCCTTGGAGCCTGCAAGGGGCTAAAGATATACAAACAGCCCAATCTCCTTCTCTACTAACAAGGACTGATGAGGATTCAGAAGGGAGTGGAAATATTTCCTAGCTGGGAAAAGAGGGGCGCTACGAGAGAAGTCTGGAGAACTGTCTAAGAAAGTTTGAATCACAGGGCTCTTAGCCCCCACACAGGAAGCTTTATCACATTGATCTGGTCTGTGTCACAACAAATACGCTCCTACCAGGCATTGAATTGAGAGCTGCCAACAAGCGCCATCTCCTGGCAGACCAAGGAAGTGCACATAAGAAAATTAATAAGTAAGAGAGGCTTTTCCTGGCCTCATAGCCTCCCTGCCCAAGGCCCTAGGAAACGACTCTACAACCAATTACTAGGTCCAGTGCCCAGTTTTGATCAACCAGAAGAACAATCCTAACAATCAAGGTTGAGCCAAAAATCAAAGAGCTGTGGTAACTCACAGCCTCCTGCCACTAAAACCCCATAAAAGAGAAAGAGATAGAGCATCTAAGTAAAATACAAACTAACCAGATGCCTAAGCACCATCAAAAGATTACGAGCCATACTAAGAAAATAAAAGACATGGCCCAAGAAAGGAATACAGCAAAGTCCCAGAAGAGATGCAGAGTTTGAGAGAACTAATCAATGAGATGAGCACAAATTTCCAAAAACAAACTGATGAGATGAAAGAGAACATAGTTAAAGAGATCAATGACATCAAGAAGTCATTGAGCAAATGCAAAGAAGAATTTGAAACACTGAACAGAAAAGTAACGGAGTTCATGGGAATGAAAGACACAATAGGTGAAGTAAAAAATACATTTGAGAGAGAATGGGGTGGGGATGGGTTCTTTCTCAATGGGTGCAGAGGTTCTGTTTGGAGAGAGGAAAAAGTTTTGGAAATGGATGGTGGTGATGGTAGTACAACATTGGAAATGTATTTAATGCCACTAAAGTGTATGCTTAAAAATGGTTAAAATGGCAACTTTTATGTATGTTACCACAATAAATCTTTTTTTTTTTTTTTAAAGATTTTATTTATTCATTCATTTATCCCCCCCTTGCTGCTTGTGCTCGCTGGGTCAGCCAACCACGCCGTGCGGGCGGGCCTGCCCTCACCAGGAGGCCCCGGGAACCGAACCCGGGGCCTCCCATATGGTAAACGGGAGCCCCACTGATTGAGCCACAGCCGCTTCCCAATAAATCTTTTTTTTAATTCCAAAAAAAAAAAAAAAAAAAAAAATACATTCGCAGACTCAAAATGATAGAAGAAAGAATAAGTGATACTGAAGACAGAGCAGCTAAAATTGAAGAGAGAAAAGAATAGAGAGAGAAAAGAATGGGAAAAATTGAGCAGGGGCTCAGAGAGTTGAATGACAACACAAAACGCAAGAACATACGTGTCATGGGAGTTCCAGAAGGAGAAGAGAAAGGAAAAGGGGCAGAAAGAGTATTTGAGGAAATAATAGCTGAAAATTTCCCAACTCTCATGAAAGAAATGAACTTACATGTCCAAGAAGCACACAGTACCCCAATAAGAATAAATCCAAATAGACCTACACCAAGACACATATTATTCAGAATGTCAAATCTAAAAGATAAAGAGAAAATTCTCAGAGAAGCAAGAGAGAAGCAAACGATCACGTACAAAGGATGTCCAGTAAGACTTAGTGCAGATTTCTCTTCAGAAACCATGGAGGCAAGAAGACAGTGGTATGATACAATTAGGAAACTGAAAGAGAAAAACTGCCAGCCGAGAATTCTTTATCCAGCAAAACTGTCCTTCAAATATGAAGGTGAATATAAAGTATTCACAAACAAACAGAAACTAAGAGAGTTTGCAAAAAAGAATCCACCTTTGCAGGGAATATTAAAGGAAGCCTTAGAACCTGAAAGAAAAAGACAGGATAAAGAGGCTTGGAGGAGAGTATAGAAGAAAGAAAAGCAGAAAGGATAACCAAAAGAGTAAAAAGAGAGACAAAAATAAGATGACATATGAAAACCAAAGAATACAATGGAGGAAATAAATAGTATATTTTCAGTAATATCATTGAATGTGAATGGATTAAATTCCCCAATCAAAAGATACAGGCTGACAGATTGGATAAGAAAACATGAGCCATCCATATGCTGCTTACAAGAAACTCACCTCAGACACAAGGATACAAGCCGGCTGAAAATAAAAGGTTGGAAAAAGATACTCCACGCGAATAGTAAACAGAAAAGAGCAGGGGTATACTAATATCAGACAAAACAGACTTCAAATGCAAAAAAGTGATAAGAGATGCAAAAGGCCATTATATTTTAATAAAAGGGACGATCCTCCAGGAAGATATAACAGTCATAAATAT